>UCQR01073078.1:2604-16455 GCA_900474235.1 Cecidostiba semifascia
TTATTACATTCGGCGTATAGTAGTATATATACAGCAGCAATTACGCCATTCCTGTAGTCAACCGTCCGTATATCCGCGTATTGTGCGCGCGACGTCATCGATGCCGATCGCGCTTGGCTGATGCCACTTCTCTTGCCGATCGTTTTCTCTGGTGTAATCATCACTGCACCAATGCGACTCTCTATATAGTCTCTATGCGGGTGTAATTGCTTTGGTGTATAGATAGCTTCGCTCTCGGGATAATCAAATAATCGACGCAGAGAGGAATCGGTAATCGTGTACCGTCCTCTGATGAGGGAACCGGTGTGTCGCTCGATATTCTATAGCGGCGGGCGCCTTTTCCGCGAGAAATTACTATGATTTCAGGAAAATCAAGTACGTACACTCGCGCTCGAGGGAGGAACACAATGGAGGCCATTCGGTCTCTGATCATTGTATTTGTGATGATGATGGTGGGACGTATACGCTCTCGAGTGCCCTGGCAATGATGACATTAATTTCGACGAGTGGGCGGCTGATGGATTCAGGCGTTATATTTGCCTTTTTCGTGTTTGCTTTCGATGTCGAGCCTTGTATAGCTTCTGTATACTTAATTTTGCGACATTTTTATTATGCCCTGATGGCGTGAGTGAAATATCGCGAAAAGCTACTGTACTGTGTGTTTCTACTGTATATATACCTTATACCATAGAAAAAGAATCTTTTCAGATTTTGTCGTGGCAGAGTATTACTTACGTGAGCCGAATGAGTATATACATCGTTATACTTCTTTCAGCCAGATGCTACTCGTTTCGGACGTGTGTTTGTCCTTGGTGTTTTATAACTCTCGGACGGGAAAGCTCACGCGAGGTGGGAAAAAACGCCGACAAGCCTTGAATCTTTACAGTTTCCTAGGTCATAAATATCGCATAATAAGACGTAAGTTTGTTTGTAAGTACACATTGCGCAATATATGCCGTCAAGCACGAGAACTACTAATAATACCAAAGCCAAATCGACGACGCGAAACGCGGTGTATAATTCAAAGTATAATACACATGAAGCTTACTAATGTACGTATGTCTATTTGAAAAATAACCTTCGCTAACGAAATACTTACACATAGTTAAAAATCTCCCAAAAGATCGGCCTCTCTCTGTACGCACATGTACGAGTCATCGGTATAGCGCTAATTGATAGTCCACATCCGGCATCTGCGCAGGAAAATTAAAGCTATTAATTACACGCTAATTAATTATCATAATGCGCAGCGCACATCAGCCGCATATATCCAGTCAACCTATATAAATTAACATCAGCCAGTAGACAACCCGGCCTACGTTACATATCCAAATCGTTCGCCCATATTACACTATCGATCGATCGGTCCCACACATACAGGCTCTTGTCGCGTCATCATCATCGTCGAGAGAACAGTGAAGATGAAAAAAGCCGCCAAATAAAAAGACAAAAAGAAATGCCGAGCGCAGATCAGATAAGTATACGTGATTGATACACACACACAGGCCGGCTCGTGTCTCTGTATAGCAACTCGAGCGTATCGCTGCAACAGCAGCACATTCGTGACGAAGATGCATATCTCGAGCGAGCATTAGACGAGAGGAAGAAAAAAAAAAGGGAAGAAGGAAAAGTCAGCATCGCTGCAGTGACGAGAAAGCAGCAGCAGCAGCGCGAGCTATATAGCGAGAGAACGCCCCCGAAGGCGTAGCTGAAGTGTGTCGCAATCGCGATCGGTATCCCGTGCGCGACAGGCCTCAATTATCTCAGGCACACTCTGCAGCTGAGGGTAGGATATAGCCAGCCCAGCCTCTTTATCTATCTCAGTCGCGTCGTCTCTTTTTGACTTGCGCGCGAGCGAACGAATTTCTCGTGTCTTCATAAATAAGGGCGAGGATAGATACGTCTATATATAGGACACGATCTTCGCGCAAGTGTGTTTACATTCGAAGGATATGTGTGTATGTGATATGTATATGTATGTAGGGAAAGCCTGATGTCTTGGATATGAGAGGATGGGATGGAATGGATATATATGTTCGAGCGAGTTTTACGCGCGCGTATACGACGCGTGTTCGCGAGAGCGGGTGCCAAGTGCACGCGCGCATTAATTAGGCTGGAACAAAGTCTTAACTTGGATATGTGTATGCAGTAGTAGCGCGCGATGAGTGAGTATATAGTCGAGATAAGAGCAGGGATATATGCGTTGCCAGGAGTGGTATGTATGCTGTAATGAGAATTTCTAGTGATAGTGTGATTGCTTTTTTTTCTTTCGATTTTTTAAAGATCTTGCGATGATTTTCCGTTTAATTCCGTATACACATTTGGAGAATAATCGTTATAGAAGGAAATTGTTCATGAAACAAATTTGCATTTTCAGCAGGCCGTTAACTAGTATGACAACTATAGCGCGACTATACTTACTTAAACAAACTTTGGCTAACTTTTCAAATATATATAGTTTGGCCTACCCAAAATACACTTAGCGCCAAGTGTGCTGACAACTCGCGCGCTGCACTTGCTTGCAACTCGCATAAAACATTCATCAAACACTAAAACTTTGCGCGCGCGCGAGACTCGAAGAGAAAAAAATCAGAAAAGGGAAAATTTTCGAGTGTCTCACTCGTGAGCCAAAAAAAATAAAAAGAGATAGGTACACCTCCGCCGTATAAAATATTCATCCCCACGCGTGCTTTATAAGAACGAATAAATTCCTATAATATCTACCGCGAGCTTATATAACACACGCGCGCAAAGCTAAGTATATAACTTGATGCGGCAGGAGAGACGCGGCGCATATCCGGCGGAGAGACTGATATATTAATCCGACACTGTAACCGAGTTCCTGCGGAGTAAATGAAGGCAGGGAATATCCGTAGGGACTAGGAACTTGAGTTTTACGAGAATGAATATGTATCGCGCGGCGCGAGAGAAGTTTGCGCGGACGACGTATATGCCTTATATTCTGGAAATGTGGCGCGGGAATATTCAGTTGTACGCGCGGCTTTGGTGTGCGCGAGATGTCCAAATATACTCTAAAAAAGAGAGATCAGGGTAATCATTTTATTCGTTTTCTGATTGGTTATTCGTTTTCATGCTACGAATACATGAAGAAGTGAAAATTGAGCAAACATGATAATAATAAGAAGTATATTTGTACCTGCTGTAATAAAAATTTTAAGCTTACGTTACTAAAAATTTGTATTAAAAACTTTCGCGAGTCTAATCTAAACCAGATTTCGATTTGTGCCTATGTATATATAGACCGTGATATATCAAAACGGAGTAGTTTTGGACTGGCTCTTCTCCCACCGCTCAAACACACCGTGTCTCTGACCAGCGAAGATAGATGGCGCATAGGTACTTTCCTATTTCCCTCAGTCTTAATCTGCAAGCCCAGTGCATATATAGCTGTATGTTACCTATGCCGAAACCGGCCTTTGTTGGGCGTACTGCTTGGGCCGCTCATGCTGTAACTGCATAATATCCAAAATTCTAATTGATTAAATTAGTATATATAATGTCACATAATATGATACTGCATAAATAATTATAATAAAGTCTATAAATAGTAAAACATAACGTGTAGAATTTATTTCAATGTTATGGTCAGTTCCGTGACCAGAAAACATTGATTTTCAAGGTAACTTTTCACAGACGTAATTAATTCTGGTTCTACTTTTCACAGTTAGTGTAAGTGCTATTACAATACAAATCGCCGTTTTAGAACTTTAAATAAATTGATTTTGACAAAACACTTTTTAAACCTTGTTTTGGGCAAGTTACGGCGGACTTACCCATATTGATATTGTATATTTGATATTATTATTATTATTATTATCAAAAGAGAATCGAAAACCGCAGTATACATTGCCGACGACGACGATGATGATGATGATCAAAGTGTATAATCCCAACCATAATTACCGCGTGGTACACTGCATTTATCACAGTCGTCCGTAATCTGAAATTTAGCACAGTTATATGTATACCTCGCGCTAACGACCGAAGATCTTTAGTCGAACAAAACAACACAAATCATTCCTCGCGGAACGACGACGCGCCAGAAGCAGCAATGCGGTTTCGCACCTGTCATATTTCACTTGCGTTCTCTCTCTCTCTCTCTCTCTCTCTCTCTCTCTTCCTCTGCACATCCTACTCCTAAATAGCTTTATTGTTCTTCGCGTGATAACATCCACGGCAGTATTTGCGCGCGTTATCAGCGACAGCCTCGCGAGCACGCGAAACTTCCTTGTACGCGTAATTAACTTTTAGAAAATTGATCGCATCGAGTTCGAAACAAGTCTCACATCTCGTCCAGAGCAGAACTTCAACATCTCTCACGGTATAATACGTATATATATGGGTACACTCGCGGCAGCACGTGACGCAAGGATCTTCGGGATGAATGCAAATCTGTTTAAATAGCTGGGACAAAGTTGCCTCGCTCGCTGTATATAGCTTATATACCGGCCTCCCCCCACGTACGAGATTAGATTTACATTGTTGAAGTGCCCAAAACGGAAGTATCTACTTTCTCGTTGCTCCTTTTCTTCCGCGCTTCTTCCGACAATGAGAAGAGCTTTAACGTGTAGGGGGGGGGGGGGATTCGAGCTTGTTTATGAACTTCTAGATTTTCGAGCTGCAGATTCGCGAGTCGCTTTAATTAGAGCGTTATTTGAATTGTAGTTATACTTGTTGTTCTAGGTGTTGCTCTAAGCGTATATTTGTTTCGCGAAGAGAATATAGCACTACTTGTTTGAGCTGTCGCGATTGGCTTGAATTTCGAGTGTGAAAACACGGTGAAATCACGGGGGGAATAAAGAACGGAATTTTATTTGCAACGTCGCTTCCTCTGCGTGTGAATCTGCGTTATTGAAAAAGAATGCGCCGAGTATGTATTATGTTATATCTGTACTGGGTTGGAGAAGCGAAACCAGAGGAGCGTCAGAGGCATTTTCATGTGGTGATTCACCGTGAGTGCACACTGAGAATAATTTACATTTCGAGCAAAATTTTCTATAAAAGAAATAGTTGCATATTTGAAAGGCCTAACTTGTTTTCTAGTAATGTTTCTAGTACTTAATTAACATTTTAAAATAGCGCTAAAACGTTCTCGAATTATTCACTACTTTTATATTTGGAAGTACTAAAAATAACTCTCGCTGCAGTTCAGCATCAAATCAAACAGTTGAATTTTCGAACGAGCAAAAACTAATACAATTTTTCTGGAATATAATTGATACGAAAGCGAAAAATACAGTCATCATCACTACCGTATACGTGCGTATAGTCGACGAAAAAAAAAAAAAGAAACTGAAAAGGACTAATTGCCGCAATTTGAAAATTCCTCGAGCCCCGCGTTCATTTTGATTCCAAACCATCCTCAATTACGGAAATCCAATTTTCGCGGGCGTAATGTTTCGGCCATAGCAAAAGAGAGACTATAGCTAGCTCGAGTCGGCCCGTTTTTTCCGGGGCGTTTAATTTGATTTCGCCGAGTCGCTCTTTCTCTCTCTTTCTCTCGTCGCATCGGAGAGCGCGGCTGCAGGAGAATAAAACAGCGAGTACATTTTTGGAATTCCAATTTGCAAAAGCTCGACGGTATAAAGATAAAGAAACTTTTCGCACATATTTTTGAATATTGCGTGCGCGGATGATATAGACTATATAATATAAGAGTCTACCCGCTGAATTTCTTCCCCAACTTTTTTCCACGACTATATCCGTCCAAAGAGAGTTTCCTTTTCTCTCTTTCTCTCTTTTTACGTATACTTTAAGTCCTCTGACATCATCAACGGTATAAATTCTACAGAGTATATAGGATCCACGAAATTTCGGGTTCCCGATAGTATATACACACCGAACAAACATCGCGCAGTAGCGCAAGCGCTGAGAACCGATAAAATTCGCTATTACTCGTTATTTATCGACGGCATAATAAAGTAGATTTATACCGCGAGTTACACGTATAGGTGCGCTCGCAGGGATATAAGGTGTATATATGTATACAGGAGAGCTACAGCAGCAGCAGCAGCAGCAGCAGCAAGGTATACGACGTCGAATCGCGAGTTATTTTAAGAGAAAACTGGTTTGGTATAGTCGAGCTATATTTACTTTTCTCAGGCGCGCACTACACGACGGAATCATCGGAGGCTGCTGTAGCAGCGGCGTAGTCCTCACTGTGTACACACACCCGTGGCGACGGCCAGGACTCTATATATACGTGTATATACTCTCTCGCAAACCCTCCGCACGTGCGTATATACCCCTTTTTCGTCGTGTGTATCGTATGCGCTCAGCGACTTTTCTCTCGCTCCCATTCTGTATATACCGAGAGCTTGCGTGCTATCGGAAATCAGCGAGGTGTAGACTTGCGTTTCGAGGATTCGGGTCAATAGCATCGAAAAAGCCCCAAGCAAAAACGTGCAGCAGCATCAGGTATATATTTCAGTAACGGAGTCAAATCAACGTCGAATTTGCGAAAGTCGCGTATATAGTCATATATCAAAAAGGCATCAAAGTATATAATACGATATATCGTTGTACAGCATCGATATAATATAACGCGCAAAGCCTCAGTGCGGGAACTTAAAGCACATCATGCGAAAGCAGCTTGATAGGCGTAATGGAGTCCCAGGGAATAACATCGACGTATATAATATGCTGTACACTGTATGTATACCTCTCGTCTCTCTCTCTCTCTCTCTCTCTCTCTCGCGCATATACATATCGAATAAGCATGAAAGTGCATCGAAATCTCGTCAGAGGAGCACGTCACGAGCGACTGAACTTTCACAGAAATCGAGCAAACTTCCTGCGGTTCACCTGAGTGCGCTACGAGGAGGGGGAGGCGCACAGCAACATCAGCGCGATATTCTCTTTCCGCATCCGGCGCACGCCACCAGCGCGGCTCCACAGTCATAGTGTATTTGTCGTGTATACCTTTGGGTTCCTCTCCTCGTTTTTTTCTCTTTCTCTTGTCTACCGCTTCTTCCGCGAGAGACAACCTGTATATACAGAGGAACGAACGCATCTGTGGGTTTACAGCAGAGATTGGGTGTTCCATGTGCTCGACGAGAGTCTGATCTCTGAATGAAATGTGTTAAACTCGACGATTTGCGTCGATTAAGTATAGTCGTCGCGAGTAGTAGAATAGATAAACGAAATATTGCGAAACTCGAAATGATAAATGAAAAGAAAAATCAATAAAACAAAAAAGAGACATAAGTATTCAAACCAGCTGACGAGCTACATTTCAAGGATCTTTTTGTTTTTCATTTAAAGCCCTTTTGATACGGGAGTCGTGCGGGCATATATACACGCGTCGATACATCCGCGGATATTTTTGCAGCGCGCTTTTACGAGCACTGCACCAAAGAGAGAGAGAGAGAGAAGGCGGTTTAACGATTTAAAAGCTTCCTATACATATACCGTGGGCTCTTGCGGACGCTATTTTTCGGTTTCTCCGCGTGCGCGCGCGGTGGATGATATAGCATTGCGGCTGATGCTGACGTTCGCCGCACTACTATACTATACTGGTGCTTTCATTGCGGAAGAATAAAAAGTGCCGAGTAAGGCCGTGAAATTTTCGCGTGCGCGCAGCGGAGAAAAATAACAGTTTGGCTTTTTGCGCGCGCGCGACGTCGCGCGCCGTTTTAAGAGAGAAACGCTACAGCGAGAGTGCGCTATTGAAAATGCGAGATGCAAGAGTATAACGAATGCTTTTGTTTTGAGAGAACGCGATGTGTATAGGAAAAATCTTTGCCGTTTGATTTTTTGAATGGTTCGATCATTTTTTGGAATGGCTTTATTGTTACTATACAGATTTAAAAACAAAAAAACGTTTTACTATTATAGATTGGAATATAATGCATTCCATAGATATTCTACATCGAGATTAAAGTTCAAATCTTAACACCTCTGTCAGAGCGTCATCTCATCCAGCTCCATTAGCCCATCAAAATCTCTATCAGCGAATATGACACTTTTCAAAATTTATATCGGAATCCCATTGTGTGTCCCGCGTGACGTGTTGTATTACAACGTTAAATTCCAAATATTCAAGTCTCCCTCTCTCTCTCTCTCTCTCTCTCTCTCTCGCTGCAGCTGAGATGAAGAATCTGAGACGTAGGCGCGCGTATAATGGAAGCTGCTGGATTGACGCCGAGACTATACCGTTGATTCTGAGCGTATAACTCGCGAGCTGCATTCCGAGCACATTCGGCTCTTGGCCCAGAAATGCTATACATTCATATTCCTTCGCGTTGGCGTGCTTCCGCGCTGCAGCTCTGATACATACGCCAGCTTCTGCTGTGGGGAAGCCTGTGATTGACACCTGACAGCCACCGAAAACCAAATGCCTCGTGAGGAAGCTTTACGGATGCACATATAATCCGCTCGCTCTCGCTTCTCGTATTATAATAATCTACTCTGGCGTGGATTACGCCGGGAATTAAATTATGCCGTTTCTTTTCATCGGGAATTCATCGGAATTATAAATCTAGTATAAAATAATTAATAAAATCGAAGGGATGAGAAATATTTTTAATTCGATTTTCGATTGGACGTCGTAACATGTGATGTGCGTTATTCGTTGATTTTAGTATACAAAAAATGTATCGAATAGTTTTATTATACTTAAAATTAATTACTTCTATAATGTGAAAGCTAAAAAGAATTATATATCGACGATGATGACAATAACAACCGAACTGTTCCATTACCAAAAACAAAAGCTCCCACAACCCGCGTGTGTCACCAAAAAACAAGAGTTATATAACGATTGCCGAATAGTTGTTTACACACGTACAACATATACGTTTGTTTTTCATCACCCCCCGTAATTGCGTATAGTGTGCCACGGGCTGATAAAGTTTTTGTCGCAGACGGCAAACTCTCGCGTGGAAACACACACCCCCTGGTGAAATTAGACAGATCGTATCTATACGCCGCGATTTCTTCTGCTGATGCTGAGGGGTGTCCGCGGAAGAGAAGAACCAGAAGCTCCTGCGCGTCTGTCTTGCCATTATCAGAGCTCCGGATCCGAGAAAATTGTGGCTCCTATATATAAGCAGCTACCGACAGCCGGCATAAATCACGCGGCGAGCGCGTAAACACCGGAGCCACTTTGCATCTCGTAATCTGAGTAGGAGAAGCGTGATGTGTGTCCTCGAAGCTCCTCTCGAGAGTTTCCCGAAAAATCTGCGTGATAATGTACAAGGAGGAAGAGATATGTATTTGTGTAAGACTTGGTGAACGACGTCGCGTGTATTATATGTTTATTGTTCTATTTTAAGTTTTGTTTGATCTTGAAGTCAAATCAATGTACACTGCAGTATACTGGTTGTATTATAGATCAATTCATCAAAATTCGTACGCACAGTGCCATATAGCCATATATAGAGGTGTGCCATCAATAATAATTATTTCATTTCCATATATTATACACCAATAAGTATCTTTTTGCAATCCTCAAGAGCAATATAATGACACCCAGATTGGATATGCTGACGCATCAAGCTCGAAGCGCGCGTAAATACACTTGTATTCGATCCCAAAATCGTACAAGCATCGCAAGATATTCCAAATCCTTGATACACACTGATTACAATGTGTGACCTCATGCTCGTTTCGGTACCCGACAGCAAGATTAATCTGAAAACGAGCACATCTCGTAATTATGCATGCGCTGTATAAGCCATTCGTGCCAAACCTCAGACACACACAACAACAATAACCCCATTACTCTATCCAAGCAAGAACAAAAAAAAAGAAAGAAAAATCTAGTATAGCTTCAGCCAAGTACACTCTTCCTCTCGTGTATATACTCTGTACTATTATGGGTCGCTCTAGTCCAGCATCGCACAACGGAGCGATCGTCCGCGGAGATTTTAATCGACGCCATTATTCACTCGGCCGATTACGAAGTCTTCGCGTTTGCTCTCGTTCACGGCCCACTTAGTCTTCGCGCGACTCTTCTTCTTCTCCTCCGTTAGAATCTTCATCCTGCAGCGCCTCGATTCTTGCTCTCTATACGACAACGCGCTAATTCTCTCGCGGCGACGTAATTACCGAATGACGCTGGCATATCAATTAAGCACAGAACAGTATATAACCCGCGCGGCCTTTTAAAGGGTCGAAACTTGTCGCGCTGCGGCAAAGACGAATTAAACTTTGTGGGATCATTTCGCGTCGGGCTGATAATCGCGCTGCAGACGCGGCTGAGTTTAATGGAAGTCTTTTATTCTTCCTTCGTATATATATATACTGATGGGAATTTTTTTTATCGGTTGGCGGGCAAATTACTGCTGCATGGATGAGTTGACGTTTGAACTTTAATGTTGCTTTCGAAAGGTTTTCATCTGAGAAGATTATATTATAAGCGTTAATGCGGTTATTCCAGGTTTTGGTTCAATGGGAAGTCTACGATTGAAATACAAAAAATTAGGGGCTTAATTATATACGAGTTTAATTAAAGGTCGCAAAAAGACTGCATATATTCAGCGAGCGTTATTCTCGCGCGTGTCGTGAAAGTAAAGTACACACGTCTCTCTATGTGTATAAATAGCACTATAAAACTCAACACGCCGAGGAAAGAGAGAGAAAAAGTACCCTTTTTATTTTCTTCTCGATACATTAACCTCCACAGGCTCTTCACAGCACAAGAGCCAATTATTTCCGCCAAAATCCAGGCGAAAGAGAGAGAGAGAGAGCATCGCTCGGCTAAGTCCTACATTCGCGTATAATATAAAACATTCGCGCGCAAGCGTTCACAGACTTCTTAGACCGCGAAGTAGTCAAACAATGAACAAAGGTTGCGAGCAAATTCTATACTCGAGGAAAAATAGGACATTGCTCTCGCCTACTTCAATGTAAACATTTTCGAATGAATTTCTGACCTCGTTTCCCGCGTAACATACTGCTACTGCATTAGCTTCTCTTTCTTTTTTCGCACAAGGAAAACAACGTATATAAAGCTATAAACGCGTCAGATTCGCGATTTGAAAAGTGCGAGCACGATGACTTTTATTTTCTGCGACGCAGTTATATTGTAGAGACGAGATCTTTTTTCTTTGCTGCAATATATTAGCCAACAGCGTATCTCAAATGGAGTTATTATTTTAGATTTGAATTTTTTTCAAACCAATCAAAGTTCTTCGGGCAGCGCGTGCGTTGACCTACATATTGTAGTCACAAATGAAAACTTTATCAAATATGAATTCCCCCGTCGCTTTTATTTCATCTGGAATTCTAACAGCGCTTGATTAAATAATTTATACACACAAGGAGATCGACGTGTGTGTGTGTATGGATTTACGCTATATACGATCTGATATAATATATCTGTTACTCAAAAACATCACTAGCAAAATATTTCGAGACGCACAATTAACAAAGATCGAAATTCCCTTTAAAATCAGATCTTCTTCGAAACCGCATCATCAATCGCATAATAGAATTCTTCAAGCAGTGCAGCCAACGGTGAGAAAGTTATTCACCTCTCTCTCTCTCGCCGGCATCAACGACCTCAGACCGAAAGCAGCTCATCAGAGAGCTCGTATCGCCAAATAGAGCACTTCCCACACACACACATGCGGAGATTCCCCGCGCGCGAAGAACTCGAAGAGAAGCAACGCCAACAAGAATGCGTTATAAAATCCATTAATTATTCGGACCGTGAAGGCGCGCTCTTTATATACACACACACACATTCTTTCTCTTTCTCCGCAGCCAAGGAAGTATAAGCGCTGCAGCATTAATATATACACACACACGTACACACGAGAGAGTCCCACAGCTCGGTGTTATGGAACACATATCCACTATATATTATACGGCCCCACGCGCTCACGTGAGAGAGAGAGGCCGGTAGAGTCGGTATACGCTGGAGAACCAGACTCGCACCCACACACACGGAGCCGCCTGCAGAGGAGAGGGGGCAGAGAGTAAAGCAAGCTCGCAACACAGCACAGAGAAAGAGGTGCACACTCTGCAGAGAGGGGCATTCCTCGTGGACTAAGAGAAGGGGGGGGGCACCTTAAGGAACGACAGGCCAAGCGCGCTATAATAATACGCGAGCGAGAGAGAGAGGAAGAAGAAAGAGGTTCTCTCTTGGCCGTTGCTGTGTTCTCCAGAGAGCGGTGGTGGTGGCGGTAGATCGAGGCCTCAGTCGTGTGTCAGAAAGAGGCTCCAGCAGGCCGCATATTCAGTGCTCCTGCTGCCGCTGCTGTGCGGAGAGCACCGCGCCGCGTGCGAGAGTTATGTACACGTATAGACGCCGCGCGGAGAGCTGCGCGCATTCCGCTGGCGCTTTGCAGCTGGCTCCGCTCTCGCGAATATAACCCGTCGGCCGCTGCTGCTCGAGAGAGTCGAGAGTCCGAAATAGACGACCTAATCGAGTTCCGCTGTTGCTCTGGTTAAATTCTCTCGCCAGCAGCAGTAGACAGTGCGGCTTTTACTCTCGATCCGGAGAGACATTGTTGCGTTCGTAATACGTATATCGGTGTTATCTTTCTTATACGTGAGAATAGGCTTGTGCTCTTCGATGTGATTGTGACTGTGTATAGGGAAGAGTGTGTGTATGTGCTACTCCGTTTTGCATGCTACTATATATATACTGGTGGCCGGTTGCGATTGTGCTGCTGCTGCTCGGCATGACCGAATGAAATGCACTACGGAATGCAGCCGGGCTGCTGCTGGGCTTCGCTGCTGTTGGGAAGACGGCTGCTGTTTCTTCAGGGGAGGAATTTGAAAAATGATAAGACGCTTCGATGCGATGACCTGCTACGAGGAAAACGTGCAAGGTACGATGATGATGATGATCGGTGAGGGTGTGTGTATGTATGCATTGTGTGTTATATGTGTGGAATGTCGCGTTGGCAGAAGCAATTCTTGGATGGTGATGATGACGCGGGACGATTGTTTATTAACGAGATGCCATGCGAGAGGCTTTGATACATGATATGCCGTCGTCGTGAGTCGATGTATTCGCGCAATTAATTTGTTGCATTGTCATATAGAGGTATATACGCATTGTATTATTTATTCTATTACGAAGGAGTCGAAGCGTTGCGATACAATGAAACTTAATTGCATTGCAATTTTCATGAAAACGGCATCGGCCGTCGTTGGAAAATTATATAACTGCGCGTATTGTCTGCTGCAGCTATCGTTCTCACAGAGATTCATTTGCCCTATTCCGTTCATCGTCGTTTTTCATTATATATTATTCTCTGCTCTGTTTAGACAGCTGCATTATTAACGAGAGAATATTTCGCATGATTTTCATTAGCCTTGGTATAGCAACATTTACTGCTAACGCGAACCAGTAAATAATATACCGGGATGAGAGTTATATCAATCCTAGCTATTCTGCGAAGCAGTGTATATTATAGTACTACCGCACTCGAAACAACCGCGGAAAAGAGGTCACTATATATAGCGATGATTTTCAAATTTACTCGGCTCTCCAAGACGCACTGAAACATAAACCTCCCCATACAGGTATACCCACATACAAAAATAATCCACACAAAGACGATACGTAGCTTCCAACACATCACGAAAGGCTCGAAAAGTCTGCGCCAGCGAAAATCCATGCATCAGCGGCGATGAGAGAGAATATTTCTGGCTACCGCAGCGGCGGCGGCGACCGGCCATCAGAGTACAGCTATCGGTGGCTTGCTGGCTGACGTGTATTATATACCTATGTATATATAAAGTCGTTTGAGCGCATGTATATTTTCGCGAGTAGCCGACGACGACGCCAGCAGCTGCTAGTCGGCACTTTTTCGTCGGCTCGCAAGCCACAACGAGATAATGGCCAAGAGAGAGAGAGAGAGAGAGAGAGAG
>UCQR01073127.1:2381-13981 GCA_900474235.1 Cecidostiba semifascia
GGGGGGGGGGTGGACCGTGCGTAATAAGCTTGTGAGGGAGCGTTATGTTTATTTTTATTTTTATAATGCTAGCTATACGAAAGAACGTTAAATCGTTGAATTAAATGCGCTGATGCTGAACTCCGATATGGGTTTTATTAAGTTTCAACGAACTTTTATGATGATGGTTACTGGGTTCGGCTGCGCATCTCTATTAGACCGGAGAGACTTACGCTTTCAATTTTGAGAGAGAGAGAGAGAAAAAAACTAGCTCTCGTTATTAATAATTGACTATATAGGTATGTATAACGATAAATTATCGCAATTCCGTAGCGCTAGCGAGGCGGAAAATAAATGCAAAAAATATATCGATTATTCGAAAAGTCAATGCACTGTTTTGAGAAGAAATATTTTCCCTGCAGCGTATTTACTTCTTCTCTCTCAATATTCACGATTTTAAAACGCTCCGTTTTTTTTCTCCGTTGCTTCCCGTTTCCATCGGAGTATATTATTTTTACCACGCGCGCGTGAGACCTATATCTTTCGGGCGGTGTCCTTAGTTTTTTTTTTCCTATGCGTTTCAGAAACTTACATCTCTCTGATGAGCCTTCCCTCGAGGCTCCTAGATAAACAGACGCTCATCTCGCTCCGGTTTCCTGATGCGACTGTAAACTCACTTTTGCCTCAAATAAAATGTACATCAAATAATCTACGTACATTTTTGAAAAATTCTGAAAAAAAAGCAAATTCAAGCAATATACTTATCTCTCGACGAATAAGCGGGCATCAATTAAAATTTCCAGCCGCACACGCTGCAAAGGAGAAAAACTTTTGGATCTACACAAAACGCATCGCAGCAGCAGCAGCAGCAGCCCTCCTTCGAGCGCACAGCAGCGCATCTCATCCTCGGCTTAATACGCATAACTCGTGTCGGCCCTAGTATATATGAGTATACAAGCAGCAGAGCTAGCACCGCATCACAGAAAGAAAGAGAGAACGTTCTGGCGGCAGGCAAAACGCACGCGCTCGGTTCATTGGTCGACGAGCGACGGCGACGGCGGCGACGATTCCTTCCCCTCGTTCTCTCTTCCGCTCCGTCTCTCTCTCTCTCTCTCTCTCTCTCTCTCTATCGGAGTCGGCACCCCTCTACCATACACTATATATACTATACCGAGCGTCACACAGGCGTGAAGAGCAAACGAAAGAGAGAAATAGCGGTAGAGGGAGAAGGGAAGGAGAGAGAGAGAGAGAGAGAGAGACGTCTCTCGTAGTACAACGCCAGCACGAGCGAGCGCCAGTCGTGCGTTAGGTTTCGTCTAGGGAGCCTCGTGTATTGTGTGCTCCTCCTCTTTTCTCAATTTATTTTCTCTCTTATAACATTTCGGAGCGCAAGCGTGCTATGTGCGGATTGTAATAACGTGTCGCTTTGGCTCCGGAACAGAGTGCATGCACATGTACAATAGTGTAAAAAGGACGTCGAAGAAGAAAAATCGGAGCACGACGTCGGCGTTCATCAAGCATACCCCGAGGTGCTCGAAGACACATAAGCCCGCAACTTTTTCGAAGAAATGACGAGCAGGCTGGAAAGTTGCCCCGAAATTTCTACCCGCTCGCTCTCATCTTAGTCGCGTTAGCGAGGGAAGTTTACTCTCTCTCTCTCTCTCTCTCCTATACCGTATACCGACGCCCTTCTCTCTAGTCTCTATCCCTACTCTTTTGGGTTCTCTTTCCCCCCGTTGACGGCGTTTTTCCAGCGCTCCCGCCGCGAAACTTTCGACTCTCCGTGGTGTCTCGGAAAAGCAGCAGCAGCCGAGGGTTGTGTGTATGCTCTCAAGGGGAGGGGAAACTCGTGAGCGAGAGAGAGAGAAAAAAATGCGGAGGACGAGAAGGGACGCAGCAGTAGCAGCAGCAGCAGCTCACTAGTGTGCGAGCAACCACACGAGGAAAAAGTACAAAGCGACAAGTGGAGAGTGGGAGAATAGCAGGCAGCAGTGCTTTTCAACTCTGCCAGGAGAATCGGAAAATAATACGAGAGGAGTCACGCTACCCTGTGTACCTTATTATTCTCCTTTTTTTTATTCGTGAAGTGAGTGTTGCGTTTCAAAGTGAAATCGAGTCTTTCGAAATAGAAAAAAAAAAATTCAAAAGTGGTACCCGTGAAGATGCAAAGTGTAGCGTGACACACATAGTCGCGGCCAGACTCCAGCAACAACAGCTCCGAAAGTGCGTCGATAACTCGGCCAGAGCAAGTCGTCGAGGTCCTGGAGCCCGCAGAGATGTTCGCCAGTCCCGCGGACTACGACAACAATTGCAAAATGGTACACACTTGAAATTCATGCGCTACTACTGCACATACCGTCGCAACTGTATTTTTAAAGTAATTAAAATCTATAGCTCGAGTTGATCAATGAAACTTTGAAAGCTTCGAGTTAAACAACAATAAATCTCGCCGCGGCGAGAACGAAATAAGTAGGCTTATATGTATTGCGCTGCAGAGTGTGCGATGGAGAGAAGAAAAAATATATATTCGCGCGCGAGTTTAGATTTGTGCTTTTAATGAGTCACGCGCGTGTGCGTTGCGCCGGTTTCCCGCGGCGCGGATGAAACGAGAAAAGAGGCGATGGGCTGCTTAGATTAGCCGCCGCTCTCGAGCTCGCGCTTTTTAATTGGAGATGCGCAGCTCTCTGCGCCGCCTGCAGTCTGATTTCAACGCTCGCTAAACTGCATCGCTTTTATTGCGTCATTACACAGTTACATTTTATATACGTATGAGTGTATAGTCTCTAATTGTCTTTGTATATTGTTGTTGCGAAAATTGGGTTTTTTTAAATTTAATTGAAATAAGTAGTTAAGGATTACATCGATCCCCTTATCTACATAAGAATAATCAGATTTCATCACAAGTCCTGGCTCTGTGTACAAGCTTCTCTAATAAAATTAGCCGGAGATCAAGGCCGATGCACAAACGATCTTAAATATACCGCAGCGGCTCAAATGTATAAAAAAGCTCCCGCACTCGAGAGCAAGGTAAACGCAGACACGTGCGCTCGAGGATAAAAGTTTGCGCTCTCATCTGCACCTATACTAATGTGCGAACGGGGGAGTCTGTCGCGTGCCACCTTTATCCGAAGGAAATAATTAAAGTGCAAATACACACAGATCGTTGAGCGGTTCTCTCAATCGAGATTCCAGGCCGGCGATTACGCGCGTGTGTGTGTGTGTGTGTGTGTGTGGGACACGTGCCGGCGCGGAAACAATCATTACACGCTTGCTGGTTAGCCGCGAGCGGCGTCGGCGTCCCGGCACGCGCCCTATCTTTTATCGATGCTTGTGTGTGCGAACGTTCGAGTGTGTATATACAGCGTTATTAGGCGGCAGGGGATGATCCGATGCAGCAGTAGCCTGGGATTTGATAATAATAGTCATCTGTTTTCTGTTTCAGTATGGGTCTGACGAATTCGGACAGGACTCGCCGAGATACACGTCGCCCAAGGCGGCCGCTCTCTACGCGGAACCCTACTATATCGGTAAGTTGCCTCTTCTTCTTCTTCTTAAATTATAAGTAATTATTCATTGTTATATAGTGCGAGAGAGAGAGAGAGAGAGAGAGAGAGAGAGAGAGAGAGAAAAGAAATGTCTACTATATACACTACTCATCACCGCACTAACTTCCTAATTCGCTAAAATACGAGACAATAAAGTGGCTTATTGCACTCGACGCTCTCTAGCTCTCGGTCCTCGCGGAGGAGAAGCGGGTCTCTTATTTTACAAGCGATAATCGGCTTACCCAGAGAGTGCCGACGGCCGCGAGGAGGTCGATGCCACCGCAGTGTCGGATCGCCAAACTATATATAATACTTGCCACCTTCCGCGTGTCTCTCTCGGATTTATTGCTGCTGCAGTAGTGTCTTTCTTACTCTACTCGTCTCTGCATCGGTAGCCTCTGCGGTTACCAAACTACTCCGAGACTTGCAGATGTAGTTCGCTTCGTAAAAAAGAGCCAATGAGAGAGAAAAATCACGTCGTTGTGTATAATATATTTTTCGACTTTTGTATCGAGCACAGCCTTTGTGCAGCCGCTCGAGGGTGAAAAGGTCGGAGCGAAAAAAGAAAAATCGGAGGGATATAAGTCACGGTGGGGGAGAAAGAGAGTGAAAGAGACGGTCTCGCTTTTCAGAAAATCGGAAAAAGTTCGACCCGCTGCGGGGGAGCGGATCCGCAATTTTCTTCTTTTGAGCGCGCACACAATTAAATTTTTCCGTCGCAAGTATTCAGTTAATTTTTTTTTCCATTCAGCCATTCACTGAGCGCTCTTATTATATACACGTATACAATGTACGTGAATTAGAGACTTTCCTGGTTTGCGAAATGCATATACGCCGTAAATCTGTCAATTATATATCGAAATATACCGGCGCGCTCATCGCGTAAATCAGACGTCGAAAACAAGAATTCGTCGTCGCGCGCGGAATATTTCATCAAGCCACTGGCAAAAGTCCCTCTTCTCGTGAAATTTTCGCCAGCCAGAGAAGAGAAAAGTTGAAAAGTGCCGAGAGAGAGAGAGAGAGAACGGGATGTATTATAGATGAGAGCTTGTGCCGGAAAAAGTTTCGCGTGTCGTCGGCCCGAGGAGAGGACACATCCAAAAGTGTCTCTATATATCTACGGACTTTGGCTTACTTCTCTCTTATCGCACTTTGGCTGCAGCATCTCTCGGCGTTGGGAAATACAAGCCGTCCTTATTGCTGTTGTTCGCCAACTGAATGGATTGAAACACACAAGAAACAATTTTTTTTCTATTGGAGTATTAACAAATTGTTAACTTTACAGATGCAGGTAACGCGCCAGGAACGGGTCCAGGCGACCCATGGTCCGGCGGCGGCGGTGGCGTCCAGCCACCGTACAGCGGTTACGCGCCGCCTCACCTAGCCCAACCGGCCTACCCGATGCAAATACACCACGATCCCATGGTGAGTACACTGCAGCTATATAATATTGATTATATGGTGCATCGAAAGCGGAGCTAATTACATGCAGCTGAATTCCAATCGAGCGCGCCGAAAAGTCGAGGAAGCCCGTCGAGGTCCCCGCGCGTATCGGGTTCTTCGAGATTTTCAAAAACGAGACGAAGCCAGCAGCCGCGTAGGAGTATACAATATAATATACGTATACAGAAGGGAGAGCATAAGAGGAGGTATAGAACGAGAGCGAGACAGTAGCTCCCGGCCCTTTCCCAAGCGCTCTGGCTCGACCAGCTGGCGCGACGGAGAGAGGGAGGGAGGGAGAGAGCGAGGCCTCGCTGCTGCTCTTTTTTGGACCACCCTGTGGCTTCGCGTCGGGCCACTGCACTCAAGAGACTCTGAGAGCAGAGAGAGGACAAAGTCCTAGGCTGCAGTTGAGAAGCACTGTTCTGCGACGACGTCGGCGACGTACATGTGCTGCTGCTGCTGCTTGCCGCCCGGCATTTTGTTTTATTATTCTCTTTTACGCCGCTCGTAAAGTAAACAGAGTTAATTAATGTTGAGTTTTCGCTGGATACGACGACTGCTTATTTTTATACTCGCCGCGGAGTATATTATATATATATATATATAGAAACAACGAAAAGTATATAAAGTTCTGCCAGGGCACTGGACCTTATGGATCCATGCATCAGCGACTCCTTCTTTCCTTCTTCTTTTTTTTTTGTTTCTATGAATGATTTTCCGCGCTGTGTTCAACAGCAGCAGCAGTCGCGCGGCGGGGGGCAACGAACGCAGTCGCACGTCTTTGCCTCGTCATCCCGTGTGTACTGTTGCTCGAAGAGCGGTATATTCAAGCGTTTTGCTCATTTTCTAATTCTTCTTCTTCTTTTTCTTCCTTTCCAGGCGTACTCGTCTATGTCGCCAAACGGCGAGCCGCAGGCCCAGCCGATCCTGGGCTCCGCGGTCACCTCCGCTGCCTCGCTGCCACCCATGTCGACGTTCCGCGGTAGTGGAGCTGCACCGAGCGCACAGCAGCAGCAACAGCAACAACAAGGTGCACCCTCGCCAGCGTCCGCCGGTCCTCTCCAGTTCAGTCACAGTCCGGGCGCGCCGACGGCCGTCGCTGTCGTCAGCCAACCCAGCCAGGTCGTCGCTCAGCCCAGCAGCCAACCCCAGCCTCCGCCACCGCCATCCGCTCAGGACACCCTCGGCAAAACACTCGCCTCCGTGGTAAGCAGCAGTGTAGCTTTCTTTGGGGTGAGTGCTGATGGGATGTGGAAGAGAATATTTCGAGTCACTTGTCTCTTATGCGACTCGCTGGCTGTTGCCCGAGGAATCTCGATTGAATTATATACGGCACTCGTTCGAGTACTTTTATACTCAAGCGATTCCTTCCAGCTTGAGATCCAAACAATAGTTTGTTTATCTCTTACAGATTTACCCAACGGACCAATCGGTATCGAGCTACAGCAGTAATCCGTCGACGCCGGTGAGTTCGCCGCCACCGCTGACCGGATCGGCGCCTGGATGGGCACCCGGTGCCGCGCCCGTTTCCCCGCACCTAGCGGCGGATCCGAACCGCGGAGCTATTCACATGGTACGTATTTATTTTTAATATGTCTTACTCGGCTACCTCGAGTATCATACGCTCGGCGTTCTGTCGATTCACACACCTTTATTAGTTGCCTCAACTCACGAGTGCTTTTTTAAAAACTTTTTGTTCGATTTTGCTGTGGGATTTTGTTTTGCGTGCGACTGCCATCCTCACATTTTTTCTTTTTTTTTTCTTTTGCTTGACTAATTCAGCAATTTTATCGTTCACGCGCGGAGCATTCATTCGTGAACAATGGAAATCCATTACACGACGACTTGCACTCCAATTAATTATGCATTTAATCGATCGCTCATTGAAAGTTTCGTTTTTGTCTCTTGAGCGACGATGATAATTAATATCGAGCATCGCTTGTGAACATATTATTTTACCGCAGATAAGAAATGTTATCGATTTATTAAACATTCTTCGCGGAATAAGTAAAGTGCGTGCATCGATTTCTTTTGTCATAAAAATACTCCACGCGTAAGGAAGGTAATTTTTGTCAGCATTCTTTTATTTATTAATCACACGTCTCACGTTCATATTCACTCATGGGGGCCAGCAGCACATTGCGAATCTCAATCACAGCAGTTTATTGTAAACAAATTTTTTTTCATAGTTTGTTGTGTACGTTGTGTTTGACTTGGTTGTTTTTATTTTGTTTTGTTGCGTTGGTGTTGTGTGTGAAGCCGGCGCCTGAACTGCAGGGGGTAGACGATGCCATCGGCTTCCTTCGCGACCACTCCAAGGTGAGGATCGCAAATTATCATTTTTTTTTACACCCTACTCATTCTCTCACTTACCATCTTTTATTTTTCACATTTCCTCTATACTTGCTTTCACTGTCTTCGCGCGCTTATTCATCGCAATTTTCTTTTACGTATAAAAACCGAGCTCTATGTGTTTTGTAATTAACAAGTTTTTGTATGATAAAAACGCATGCCGACTAATAACAAAAAATATTAACTTTCAGCTCTACTAGCATCTCTGGGCATCGAGGACTTATTCCTGCGTTTCTAAAATAATAATCTTGAAAATCTGTATCCCATATTTTTGCAAAGATCCAAAGACGGACGCGTTTCATTTTCCGAATCTACCGCTAACGATTGGTTTACAAAAAAAAGCAGCGTCTTTGGATCTTGATGGCTAACGACTGATTCTTTCCACTAATTCGAAAACGTCTTTAAAGCTCGTGTGTAATCGTGTCGTTTTTTTCCGTATTCTGTTGGTACAGGGAACGCGGATGGAGGAACCATATCACATGGAAGACGCCATAAATGTCCTGAGGAACATTGCGGAAAGCCAACCCGGCCTTCACTTGGGACCAGTCGGTCCTCACGGTGCCATTTACTCTCACACCTCCCCACCGCAATTAGACCATTTGGTAAGTGAATAGAAATCATTGTCAAAGAAAATACACTGACCGTCGGAAAGGATTGCGTACTAACAGCGTTTCTAATTATTACAGACGAGTCCACATCCAGCGGTGACGGTGTCACAGCCACAGGGATCGTACCCAGGCCTGGCGCCAACGCCCGACACCGATGGAAGCATCAAAATCGAGAGGCTACCCGTCACGAATGCCAGTAAGTCTTCACTACGAAACGACGTCAACTCGCAAGTGCTAGCTGCAGGTCTCGGAGAAATCGTTAAAATTCACGCGGACAATGAACGAAAACAGCCAATGGAGGGGGGACGAGACTTTCTCGATTTGTCGCACTTGCGGAAACTAACGAGTTACGCGAACAAAGCGCCCGCGTGAGCAGGAATGTCTGAATGGTCCGCAAGAATCGCTCGAGCCTTTAGTTAAATGAGGCCTCGAATAGTTCCCATGGAGAGCTGCGGCAGTGCCTTCGATTATTAGCAGAGTCGCACGCCTGCTCTTTACGCGCGCTATTCACTCGCGAGTGAAATTCTGTAGCGCGCCTTTTAAACCGAACGCTCCGGGCGTCAATTTCGCACTCGCGACAATTATTATACCGAGTTCCCAGTCGAATGCCGATTGCCATAAACGGGCAAGGTCAAAAAAGTGAACAGAAAACCGCACTTCTGTGCCGCGCGGAAAAGCAGCGTCGGCAACTGTGTTGCGCGCAAAGGGCAGCAGAAAAAGAAGCTGGAACGCGTTATACGAAAATGCGATGCACATCGAGACTCTGATTCTCGCTGCAGCATAATGAATCGTGCACTTGGCGACTCTGGGAGGGATAATAAAGGTGCCGATACTCGAATGCCGCGTGCTCGGTGTTGCGTGATTTATCTAATGCCGCCTTATTCGGACGGATCGGCTCTTTCCGCGCTCGCCTTATTCTTCTCTGTTTTTCCTCTTTTTTTCTCAATGCGGCGTTCGTGATCGCACGCGTACGATGCACCTGGGATTTCCTTTAGCTTCGTGACGACAAAAAAAAAACTAACTGATGCCTCGCCTTTAATAAGAACTGGTTAGCTGGATCAGTTTCAGTTATCTTTAGCAATCCCGCAATATTGTTATATGGATACAATAAAATATGCGTAGCACTTTCGTTGTCTTTGACGTCGTTCTTATATTTTTTGTAAACTACATGTACATTCTCATTAATGCGCAGAATACATCACTGTAGAGAAAAGGAAAGATCCACCAGATAGCAGCGGTGGTGAAACCAAGCCTTCCAGCAGTGAACTAGCTACATCAGTTATTGGTACAGCTCAGGTGAACTCAACGTCGCAAGGAAAGGGAACAAAACGATCTCGTCGATAGTAAGTATCTTAACATTCATTGATTGTACTCGTTTGCAAGTTTGTATTTTCAAACGTACATGATAATAATTGACTAATATTATATGCATCAAAATCAATTCCAAGTATAAACAACGTCGCATCTTGAAAGCATAGATTAACAATCAAAATTGATTTTGACTCAACACACTGATAAGATGTTATCTAATATAATCGGCATAAGTAGTTTATTTTAAAGTCTATGGCGTGTTGTTTATACTATTTGAAACTTCAAAACGTAATTCCTTCGTACCAAACTAACTTGCTATGTTTTGCAACTTGTTGTTCGAGCGCCGATGAAGACTGTGACGATCCCGGCACTAAAGCAGTGCGTGAAAAAGAACGTCGTCAGGCCAACAACGTTCGCGAAAGGTTAGTGAACACACGCAATACGCACTTTGTTGCATTTTGGTAAAAAAAATCCCGCTAATTCCTTGTTCCAAACTGCCATCGACGTTTGACTCTAAATAGATCAAATGCTATGTCTCGATAGGCACGTATCCCACGTAAATCTATGATAATTTTACACTCTCAAGGCCCGTATTCAGACATCACAATTAAAATGCTGCTGGTTTAACGAATAAAAATGTGACATGAGAATCAGAAACGTACTTGTATACTTTCTCAAACATTCTTCGAAATCAGTTTCATTTTAATACAGCTGTGATATCCGGCCAATTTGTAGGCATGCTATTTTCTCCCTACTAACATTCCTGTTTTCATTTTTACTGAATCGAATGCCGTTTCACTGATTCTCAGCTTCGTGTAAAAAATGGAATACGGTATCTTCTTGAGAGTTTCCTAATATTAGCTTCATTTTCCGATTGATTCTATCAGTTTCTTATTCATATTTTTCTTTAGATCTTATTTTTCAATTATTATTACTATAATATAGTCATTTTATCTTTTATTTAATTTTTTTTACGTACTATAATTTCGTTATTAATAATCGAATTTTTTAAGGTAAACAACGTATATCATCAAGTTTGACGAAGCAATTAGATTCAATATTTATATTTATAATTTTCATTATATTACATATCCCTATCTTGTACACGCAATTTAATTTCCTAATTTTAGGCCTGAGCAATAATAATTCCATCCTTATTCCATAGAGGATATTCTTCTATATTTATTAACAAATACTTCAAATACTAATACGAATTTTGTCACTAAAAATATATTCTTGCATTATTGTGAAAAGAATATGGGCCTATTTGGAAAGATTTTGAGTACAACAGTCAAATATGAGAATGCAAATTGAAATATCTGCTGGATATCCTAATACATTTTCTTCCTAAAATTGTGCGTGTGTTCACTTAATATTTAATAATATTCAAAGTGTTCAGGCAACAATTTTTTTTTTTTGAAAATTGTCAAAATATGAGAACAATCGCTCGAACAACATTTAAATTTTAGTAAAAAAATACTGCTCTAGAATCATTAGCCATCGGTAATCATAGTATTTTAAAACATTGAAACATTAATTTTGATTGTTCACTTTTCAACGACCGTATAATTTCACTTTCTTAAGAATGTATCATAATGAATTTGCCGATGGCTAAATTAAATTCCATGGATTCTACGAGACATTAAAGTAGTATATAAATCAGCGTACCTCAGGTGATTAATCGAGTATTATTATTGCGCAACTGTTGTTCGAGCGCTGATGATGAAGATGACGATCCTGATGTTAAGGCACAGCGAGAAAAGGAGAGGCGGCAAGCTAACAATGCTAGGGAAAGGTAAGGGGAAGAGTCTAAGCAAGTGAATAAGAACAATGCATTTGTCTTGAATACAGAGAATCTTGCTAGTGAAGATTTGGTTTTAGCATATCTTGACAAGTGGCCCGTATTCAAAATCACATAACAAGATATATTTTAGCGATGATACTTTTTTAAAGATCTTTATCTTTCTTCAAATCTTACCTCTCTATTATCTCCGTAGATTTTATGTAAATTTAATTTCATTGAAATAAAATTTTTTAAATGAGTTGTATAAGTAATAATAAATAGTCGATTAATGTAAGCATTGTGAAAAATTTATAGGATACGTATCCGGGATATCAACGAAGCTTTAAAGGAACTTGGCAGGATGTGCATGGCACACATGAAGTCAGAGAAACCTCAAACTAAGCTCGGAATTCTCAATATGGCTGTTGAAGTCATAATGGCGTTGGAGCAACAAGTCAGAGGTAAATTTCAATTTTTAATCTATAATTGTTTTTTAATATATTTAATGTTACAGTCTTTCATTATTAAGGTTTTGTGTTATTTTATCCTCGAATAACGTATAATTTATCGATTTTAATA
>UCQR01073167.1:2549-18124 GCA_900474235.1 Cecidostiba semifascia
ATCGTATAGGCACGTATTAAAAATAAAATAATAAAAAATAATAAAAATATAATAAAAATATAGATAATTATTGGACTGAAAATGATTGCAGCCGGCAATACATTAAAAAGGTGCTTTCTTTTGTAATTTACCGCACGTCCGCACATGCATACCAACATAACTAAAATGTCCCAAGACCAGCAAAAGAAGAACTCATCAGTTACATTCGTGGCAGCACTATATATCACCAGACAACGACACGACATGTGAGCTCGTAAGCAAACCAGCTGTTTACATGACTCCGGTGCTTTTATTTAAAAAAACTGGGCGATTGATAGAAAGATCATGGAGAAACGCGCGGAGCCGCTGATAAACAACAGCACCGACTCCCAGCTGATGGGAGTCATCGCTGCGGTTTTTGCTGTGATAATCACGATAGGTAAGAAAATCAAAGTCTGTGAAAAACTTATGCATTTATTCTCTTGCATATTGTAGGTTATGCCTCCGTTTATTCTTTGCATTCGACATCGTTTTTTCCGTGCGATTGCAAAATATTATAATTTTGTTAACATTGGATTTTACCTTTAAAGATAATACAAAATATTGAACAATATGTTGAAGATACTGAAAAAGTTCAGAAATATCAGAACTAAGGCCAATAGGACAACAATTATGACGTTGTAATTAAACACATAATAACAGAAGAGATACATGACCTATATAGAATCTAACTTAATTAAACTAACTTTTGTACTTAACAATCACTTGTGCGTGTTCTTATTATCATATCACTTTTGTCTATAAATTAATAGCTCTTAGTACAGTAGAATATACACAGAAAAAATTATTTTTCCTTTGTACAATTATTATTTCTGAACATCTTATATCTCTTTGATAGTCCTCTTCGCTCTATGGAGACGCAGAACATCTGTCGGGCAAAATGTACTTCTTACGGGTCTTTGCGATGCTGGAAAAACGCTCATCTATGCCCGACTGATGCATACCAAGTATGTGCAGACTCATACTTCTGTAAAAGAAAACATTGGAGATGCTCCTGAATATAACGTAAGAATATAATTTAGTATTCTCTAATCAATAATATTGAGTTAGTAATTATCTTGTGCATATTTTCACAAATGCTTTATAGAGCTCTGTCAAGATTGTTGACATTCCTGGACACGAAAGATTAAGATACAAGTACTTTGACAAATACAAGAACTCTGCAAAGGGTCTTGTATTTGTTATTGACTCTGTAACTATTCAGAAAGATATAAGAGATGCTGCAGAGTAAGTAATTCAATCATTTATTCCTGCACATTATTAAATCATTGATTAAAAAAGATTTAACATTTTTCATTTTTTTTAGATACTTGTATACTTTGCTGTCAGATCCAGCTTTGAGTAGGAATATCCATGTACTGATTCTTTGCAACAAGCAAGATCATACTTTAGCTAAGGGCAGCAATGTGATCAAAACACTGCTTGAAAAAGAGATGAATCTTTTGAGAGTGACTAAAACTAGTCAGTTGGAGGCTACGGATGCTACTTCATCCAATGTATACTTAGGAAAAACTGGAAAAGACTTTGAGTTTTTGCATCTTGACAAGAAAGTTGACTTTGCAGAATCCAGTGCATTTGTCAAAGATGCAGATACACCAGCTGACATTGAACAGTTGACTACCTGGTTGACTAAACTGGCTTAACCACTTGTGTGATCATTGTAATTTATTTCTGAGAGAATGTTTTTTACTCATTTTGTTACAAATTAATTGAATCAATACAAGAAAACCATAAAGTGATTTAATGTAAATGAAAATAATTACTTTTTTGAATAAAAACTTGAAAATGTAAGTTGATTTGAAATTCATTCATTCAGTATTATATAGAAATGGCTATACACTTTGAGAAACTGAACAGTATAGGTACTGCCATAAATAATTAAAGATTTAATTCTCCATAGAAAGAACAGGTCTCAGGTTGTTGACACTGACTTCATTATGAATTAAAAAGACAAAGAATAAAACTAGACCTTATTTTATGAAAAATAATATATCTCTATGGACCATGCAATGCTATCAATATAAAAAATAACTGCTCTAAAATTTTAAACCAACAAATTTAAGAAGTTCCAGATACTTTCATAACCACCAAACCGACCCTCCAGATAACGATATTTCCAACCTGTCCCTCAAAAATAATACCCTATCCCAAAGTCCAACTTCAGAACTTAAAATCCTACTCCAGCAAAACAACGAAAATAAGAAATACTTTACCGGAAACCATTTAAATAGGTCCCGCAGCCACGTACATTCCACAAGTGAAATTTTGCAGTAGCGCCTAGACAAGTGTAATTGTATATATACAGACGAGCCGTGAGAATTTGTTTACCTTAGCTGATTAGCAATGTAGCGGGGGAGGAACCCGAAGAGCGATCGCCTCGTTACATAAGCCTCTTTGTTAGCCTCGCGCAAGTATTTTTTTTCTCACTTTTACCGAGAGCTCTCTATGGTGGCCTCCGTTTGCATGGCTCTCTCTCTCTCTCTCTCTCTCTCTAAGCTACCTATATAGATACTCGCGATCAGCTGGTTGACTCGCGCGATAGTCATGCGCCTGTGCGGGGTTTATACCGCGGCTAGACTGGAGAACGACTGATGTATATACATTTACAATATAATATGTATAGAACTGTGGGGGATGCGGAAAGAACTATAGAGCACGATCAATGTTATGATATACCGTCGCCTTTGTTTGTTTGAGATACATTTTGAAATTTTATTTGATAAATTATATATATAAAAAAAACAATTACACATTTGCATATATGCGCATATACTACTGTGAATTCAATTCACTATAAACAGTGAACAGCGCAAAAACCCAAAAACCGCGCCATATGCGAACCGGATATCAACGCGGCATCGCAATTAGATTAGAATGCAATATATGTATAGTCGTTTCTAGCCTATTATCTGATAAACCTGCTCCATGTATTCATTTTCTTACAAACGTAACGATAATATACTGCAATACAGATTATTGCTTTGAATCTTTGCGCGCGCGCACTGTGAACTGATGTCACGCGGCGATATAACACACGCGCACATATTAGAGCGTTCTTCCATCGGTGTATTATCACGGAGATACTTTTATACTGCGGAGGTGCATATGGCATCAGTGAGACTCCGTCACTCGTTGGCGGTCAGCTGTTTCATTATCAGGCGCGGCCGGTATCATCAGCTACCACTGTACGAAATTTGCAATATTCCGAGCTGGAAAATGGCAAGCGATGCACAACAGTCCAAAAATCACAGCAGTCATGCTTATAGCGTTGATATCGGAGGTAATTTTTTTTCTTTCTTGATCTTTGGTGTTCTCTTGCTAGAGTTGCGTTTTCTTGCGCATACCTATATTAGATGTGTGTGTCTCTTGTTGCTATTTAGTGACCTGCACTTTTGTATTGTATTGTATATTATTGTATTGTATAATTTTGTAGAAATTGGTAAAATAGTGCTAGGTACTACTTATGAAACTCTACAATTTAAATTTTTATAATAATTATAATTTGGCAGTACTTATTTTAAGAAATCATTCAACAAATATCTGAGATAAAAATTTATTATCATAGATTATGATAGCGTGAATGGATCTGAGAATAAGTGTTATTGTTTGTAGAATAATTTCTGATTAGAATCTTTTTTATTTTTGCAGCCATGAGAATTAAATACAAAGACAAAAGTGAATGCTTTACAGAGGATCATTTAGTCAGTAAAGAGCCGTTCAATCAATTTAAACATTGGTTTGAAATTGCATGCAACACTCCTGGAGTGGGAGAAGCTAATGCTGTTTTTCTGGGTACTGCCACTAAGTAAGAGCATTATTAATTTTATTTAACTAGGTATTTCATTTTGCTTCAAACCTAAATACATTAGTTTTTGCTTATTTAGGGATGGTATACCATCTGTGAGGCCAGTATTACTTAAGAGCTTTGGAACTGATGGATTCAAATTTTACACAAACTATGGTAGTCGAAAGGCCAAGGAACTAGAAGAAAACCCCAATGCTGCCATGACATTTTTCTGGGAGCCTCTCAGACGTACAGTTCGAGTAGAAGGAAGTGTAGAGAAAACATCAGCTGAGGATTCAGACGAATACTTCTATAGTCGTCCTTATCACAGTCAAATGGGATCTGTGACTAGCAGACAGAGTACAGTGATACCAAGTAGAGATTATCTAATAGAAAAAGAGAAGGAATTGCAAAAGCAATATCCCGATAAAGTACCCAGACCTGATTGGTGGTAAGATTTCAAGATTTTTTATCACAGAAGACATCCACTAAAATTTATTTTTTCACTATTTCATTTTTTTAAATAGGGGAGGATATATTCTTATTCCAAAATCTATTGAATTTTGGCAAGGGCAAAGTGATCGGCTGCATGATAGAATCAAATTCAGGCGACTGCAACCAGGTGAAAAACCAGATAATGTTTTAGTACACGAAGGACAAGATGGTTGGGTTTACGAAAGACTTTCACCCTAAATTTTAAAAAAGGTCTAGTTTTATAAACTAGCATTCAAGTACAAATATTTTCTATTTACAAACTTACTTTATAAATGTTATAAATTTGATGCCTGTTTTAAATAGTTTTTCTTTCTAGTTTTAACACTTCTCTTTGTAATCCTGGAAAGAAAAATTTTAAATTGTTAAATTTTAAACTTGAAAATACATAAGTATACATTGACAATAATATTCGAATTACCTTCATCACTTTTCCATACTACTTTTATATCAAATATTTTATCTCTTGAAATGAGTTCTTCAAACTGTCGCATTCCACCACCTACTCCAAAATAATAAGTTTTTCCCGCTATGAAGCTATTTTTAATAGAGATTGATAAAAAAAAAATATTAGATTAATGTATCATCCACAATTCCTATACTGAATATTGAATCTTTTTTATACATACCCAATTCCATTTATACTGAGTTTCTGCTTAAAAACTTCGTACAGTTTGTAATGATTATCTGGATTGTAAATAGTCTCACTGGTAAAAATAAAGTCATATTTCAAATTATCATTGTCTTTTGTTAAAAGATTGGCAAATGATTCCCAATCTCCACAAAAAAATGTGCATTTTTCTTTTACAGCATTATGTTCATCACAATTCAGTATTACATTTGGTATTGTAACTGATTCAATAACTTCCGAATTCTATAATATAAAGATATTTACCGCAGTTAATCCATCATATTGAAAATAGAATACATTGCAAAACATACTAAAATATACAAAGTTTCATAATTACATAGTCTTGAAAGTGAACAGTTGAACCTCGAAGAAAAGCAACAAGGCCAATTATTCCAGCACCACAGCCTAAGTCTAATACTGTTTTGTCTCTGAGAGAAATATTTTCTGTCAGCAAATATTTTACCAAGTCATAAGTGCATTCCCAAATTTTCAGCCCACCTTATTTTTGAATAAGGAATCATACAATAACTACAAATTCTAATTATATTTGATATATTATAATATGTGTATAAAAAATAATGTATTACCTTCATATTTTGCTGGCAGTAGATCAGAATGCTGTGACTCAGCTTCAATTATATTTTCACAATTTTCTTCAGTCAATTTTATAACAACTTTGTCTGAATCAACTAACTTTAATGTAAAATCAGGAATAGCTGAATTTGTTAAATAGTCTATACTTTCGTGATTCTTTTTAAAATATTGCTGTGGTATTTCAATTTCTTTAGCTGGTAACCAATTTAAGTGGCTTGTTTTATCACAATTTTTACCTTTTTCATTTTCTAAAAAAACAATTTTCGATTTTTCATGAATGACAGAAGAATACAAAAATATAAATTCAAATTTTAAATTCAAACTGTACAGTTACAAAAAGATACTATTAAATAACCTTAAAATCTCTCTATAAACAATAAAAATATATATAGGGTTTAGAAATGATTGAATGATATTTACCTTTGCTGGAGTTATTCTTGGAAAAATTAAACGTAAACATTTTATCAACAATACATAATGCACTAAAGGTCAATTTTTAAGAAACTTTATACATATAGAGTATATAAGTATACTATAGAATGAAAACATTCACGCAACGTGGTACAGGGTATTTACATTGTTGAATAGAAATCTACTGTATCGATAATACAAGTCTTTTAAAAGTGGCAACTCTTCAAACAATTATATAAATAAGTAGGTGTAAAAATTCTTTAATGTCAATCAAGTAAAGAAAATCCTAAAGCGATAGATTTCGAATTTTTTTTTACCGTTTTTACTAGGTATAAGTATATATTAAGTAAAATTGCATCAAGCAATAAATTATGTACAGCAATCTTGCATTCACAATTACCAATTAACTTTTAATTAGCTGTAGGATGTATATTGTTATCTTTTATCTTACGCATTAAATCTGAAAAGGATTTTAATTTCACGTCACTATTGTCTGCAGGAACAATTTAATCAAATATAACTTGTAACTAAAAAGTACCTGCATGCGTAGGACGAGATTTTGGAGCAATCGCCGGGTCGTCATTCATCAGTTGTTAACACAATCCGATTGCAGCTGAAGGTCATCGCGGCAGATTTCACGATTATATGACCGGCTATAGTATAGGTATAGTGTCAGATCATTCCAAAGACACGCACACAATAACAGCGTCGGCTCAGGTTAATTGCCGGTATTCCGCGGTATATAGATAAAGAAAAAACTCTGGGTTTGTGCATTACTCAATCAAGTTGCGTACGTGACGCAATTCTACGAGAATCTTAAAGAAATCAGGCTTGAACAGGTGTTTCTTTTCAGTATTTCATTCATAGCTGGAAGTACTGCAATCTGCTGGAAAAATGGTGACCGGACGGGCTCTGCACTTTGTTTTCAAAATTCCCGATCGCAAGACCACGGCCAAGTTCTACCGAGAGATCCTGGGAATGAAGGTCGTTCAATTGCTGTTTTTTTTTAATTTTAATTGAGTGCTATTGTAAATGCATTTTTTGCTAACTTTGCTTGTGTACAGGTGCTTCGGCATGAGGAATTTACTGAAGGCTGCGAGGCTGCCTGCAATGGGTAGGTTTGCCTTTTTTTTTCTACGTACACTAATTTGCATGGTATTAATTTGAATTTATTCATGTTTTGCAGGCCATATGCAAATCGGTGGAGTAAAACTATGATTGGTTATGGTCCGGAAGATACTCACTTTGTTGTTGAGCTAACCTACAACTACGGAGTGAGTCATTATGAATCTGGCAATGATTTTCAAGGGATTACTATTCGTTCAAAGGAAATTATTGAAAGAGCTTTAGCACAGAAGTGGCCTGTGGAAGAGCAAAATGGAAAGTACGTACTAGAAGCACCAGGTGGCTACAAATACTATATCATTAATGAACCACAACCTGTTGATCAAGGTTCGTATACATTATACATATATGTTTATATTTATTGCATCAGCTGATGTAATTTTTTTATTTTCTAAAGCTATCAGTTTTTTAGTATTTATATTGATATTTGATGTTTAATTTTTTAGATCCTGTTCAAAAGGTTACTCTATCAAGTTCGAATCTCAAGCGTAGCATTGCATACTGGAAAGATACTCTAGAGATGAAATTAGTTGAAGAAAAAGACAAGTCTGCAATATTTGAATATGGAAGCAATCAAGCTAAGCTTGAGCTTAAAGATATTGGTATTACTCCTCTTTGAACTTCACTTGGTTCATTGTTTCTTTTTCAATTCAATAAATTAAATATACATTGAAATCTTGAAGGTACTGAGATAAAACATGCAAAGGCTTATGGACGTATTGCGTTTGCTGTGCCAAAAGCAGAGCTGGAAGTTATTCGAAAAAAAATCAAAGATACCAACAATAAAATTTTGACAGATCTTATCAGCCTTGACACACCTGGGAAAGCTACTGTCACAGTGATTATTTTAGCGGATCCTGTAAGCATTTTGCATATATTTATCTGTCAACATAAGATAAAGTATAAGAGTAGTTATTAAATTTTGGCATTTTAATTTTTAGGATGGTCATGAGATCTGTTTTGTTAATGAAGAAGGTTTTAGAGAGTTATCTGTGCCTGATTATCCAAGTGAAGCAATCCTAGACAGATACATTGAGAAAGAAGCAAATAAGACACTATGAATAAATCTTTACTGCTTATTGTTAAATGCTATAAATATTTTAAAAAGAAAATTATTACAGTCTCTCATATAAACGATACTTTTTTTAAATAAAAAAGGACGTTTTTAAAGTACTTATTCTATTCATCTCGATCTTTATATTTATCAAAAACATGTTTCGTTACAAAAATAAATTAATATTTATAAACATAAAGTATATTGTATTAATTTGTATTATATGATACATGATAACTAGTAATTATAAATGTAATAAATGATTCAGTGATAACACAGAGCAACGAAACTTAGCATTTAAATAAGAAACTGAAAATCATTTTCGTACGATCATACGTCCTTTGAATAACAAAAATACCATCAATGGTAAATCTAAGATCATCGTGGTAAGATTAATAAATGTTCATTTGCTCATCGAAATTCTGTTCCTCAATGATTCGAAATTTAACTTTTTCTGAAAAACAAAAAACAAATAGATTTAGTTACAAACGGAAATGTAAAAAGAAAAACTGAAAATAACAACATTCTCCACGATCGGCTCGAAGATTTATTGGACTAAATCTTCAACCCGAAAAATGCGCACGAATTAGAGCAACGGAACGAGATCTCGCGTACAACATCTCCAGCCGAGCGTGTCCCCGAAAAAGCGCCGGTCTATAGACTTATCCAACTGTAAAAGACGGAAACTCTATAACGTTCGTCCTTTTTATTTCGCCGACGCGCAGGTCGACAACCAGGCGTCTGTGTCGACAAAGGAAAAAAAAGAGAAAGCGAAGCGATACGATGGCCACGTCATCGAAACTGCATACGTCGCTGCAGAAATATATGTATACACTTAGAACCGAACGCATATAATTGCAGCGACGATCGTTTGTGAAAAAAGGGTGCAATGCTATTTGGAGAACGAGCAAGCGGGTCAGTCGCGTATATACCTAAGTACTATACAGTTATGAGTTGCGAGTCGACAACGGATTGTTACCGAGATTATTGCAAAACGTCGATGCGGTTTTTCTATTGTGTTTGTTTCTCGGAAGCATCGTCGGGTATTGACACTTTCGTTACGAGCTGACATGGAGTATTTCGATGGATAATGGAGTATGATTGTGAATAGGGAAAATTGTATATTAGTGCAGGGAGGCAAAATTTAATTTTGTCATGAGAGTCAGTAGCGATGAGTCAGATGTGCGTTTGAGCTTTTGGCAAGTACAAAGTTGCAGTACTACACGCACTCGCGAATGCAATTTCATCAAATTCGTATACATTATTAAAACAACAATAAAAAAGCCAGAAAACAAATTTTTCAGGAAGGACATTCGTTTAAAATCGATTAAACCAAATTCAAAGCCTATTTAAGGGATAAAATAAGCAATACTGCAATCCTTTTAAATGGAGGGTATATGATGATAAAAACAGGACTACTTATACAAGATAGTCAACAAGCTAACGAGAACGTGCTTGGAAAACTAAAAAACCCATAGTAAGAAGCTGCATCGCAGTATACATTCCCTTACGAGCACACACAAGACTGAATCCCTTGGATGTCCTTTTAAAAGCCAGCTCTCATCTCTCCCCAATTTTTTCAAAAAGAAACCGGCTTGCTCCCAGACAAAACAAGTGTATAAGTATCATCCGATCTACGGTCAGGGCCGTACGTATACACTGGAAGAGTCTCGCACCGCCCATAGCTCTTTATATACACTATACTCTTGTGATATACGTGTACTACGTATATATAGGTATATATTATACATGCGCCGAGCTGTCTCTATATCCTCGGCCTCTCGACCGTGAGCTCCTCAGTAACGCGCGAGACAGCATACGATACGATTCAGACTGTGTGTGTCGTCTATATACAACAAGATTTTCTTATATTTTTCAACGGTGAGATATAGGATACCGATTTTCAAAGTTTTGAAAAAGAAAGAAAGATGATGAGCCGGACGCTTCTGGCAGGAGTTCTAGTCCTGGCACTTGTGCTCCTGATTTCCGGTAAGTGATGTACCTAGTATACGTATGCACGCGATGCTTCTTTTCCTTTGCACCGGTTTTATGTAACCGAGTTTTTTTGCTTTTACTTTGGAGCGTTAAGTTGTGTTTATCGGTTTTACGCGAACATATCAGAATTTGGATAAATTAATAAAATAATAAAGATCTTTTTTATTTGTGAAAATTTTATACGATTCTATGAGGTATAAATGTCAAGGATTTATTTAAATCTTGTAAAGTGCAGTTTGTCGACCTAGAACTGCTTAATTCCAGTTTCAATTTATATTAAGAGAGATTCTTTGGCACGTGAGCGAAATCGGTAAGAGAAACTTCGAGTGAGACCTATTTTAGAGATTGTTCTAGACTTATTGCATCTACAATGAACGAAGCTAGAATACAGTTTTTTTCTGTATTAGTTGCCATTAAAAAAATGTACATACATCTCCCTCGCCGAACCGAATACTATGATAAAAATAAAATGTAACACCTGCTCCTATATAAAAATCGCGAGTCTCGCACGCGCTTATATTGTGAAACCGTCGAGTTCGCGAAAGGCGAAAGTCACCGATATGGAAAACCATGCATCGTTCGCTTGTGCGGTGTCAACAACGGGATACCTCTATATACGTGTAACACACATCTCTATATTTATCTATATCTATACGCACATAAGAGCCAGCAACTACACGCGCGGAAGTTTAAATAACGACGTAATGACGCTCTCGTGAAGACAATAACACTGCAGTAGGTATTTCCGAACGTATTATTCACTTGACGGTACCATCATCTGTAACGATTTCGTTGGACGTATCGCGGCGAGGATCTACGTGTATTATTATAGTATAGTTCGACGAGAAAATTCGTCGCGATATATGTATAACAACGAGTACACGTATAAGTAAACGAGATACGCGATGATGATTGCAACTGTCAATGCGGCGAGTTTAGATCTGCGAGGGAGTTGAGATTTCATGGGAAAAGCCAAGGGTAATTGTGATAATACGAGGAAGATTGCGCCTGGGGTTCGGAGAACGTTGGGTGACGAATGATTTTGTTCGTGATTATAGCTAAGTTGATGGCGCATCTGTCGAATCGCCGCAGCTTATTATTGTTTTAACTGACTCGCTACTGCGGGTATTCAATTCTACTGCTTTTATATATGTATACACGAATTACTCGAAATCTTTCATTACATAAGTTTATAGACATTTATCGTATAAATGAACTGTAATACAATAAATCCGATAGGTGATAATGTCAAAACAGAAAAATCACAATTTTTGCTTCATTTATTCATTGACATCTACTTAATAAAGTCATTGTAGTGATATCACATTATTTTTTGTACTGAATATGTAAGCCAACCAGGTCATCGTTTCCGTCGCTAATTCATTCGATATATATGCGCAGTTCCTGAAAATTAGTTTCCTTTTAAACAATAGCTATAGATATATAGTTGTGTGTGTGTGTGTGTATATATAGTCGTTTGCCATGAAAGGAATAAAGGAAAGGGAATCACGCGATAATGATGATTTGAAAATTGTACAAAATAATCGCGAATTTCTCAAATTCCCTCTTAATTGATATACACCTATTCTGAAGTATCCGTACAAAGCGTCTAGTTTTTTGTAATTTGCAGAATCGCGCGCGAAAGAAACAAACTCCGCAGATTTCAATCGATGCATTACACAACTCATCGCGACCATAAACAGTAGTAGCTCGACTTAGCGATTCGCGAATTAGGATCTATCCGCTCGCCCACGAGTGACTCACTAATTGCGGCTTGTATAATAAGCGACGGACGCTTCGAATCTCATTATAACGCGCATTTGCCGCTCGAAACTGGAGCTCAAAATAAAAGTAAAACATCACAACGTTATATAAACTTTTCATTTGCATATTTTTTTTTCTACAGTCGGAGACATCGATGCCAGGAAGAGCAGCAGAAGGGGTGGAAGCAGTGGATCTTCGGGATGGGGACTGTCCAAGTCCAGGTCGACGCCCAAGAGCAAACCGCAACAACAGCAACAGAGCCATGGTAAACGAACGCGAGATTTTATACTCGTGGGAAAACAATTGTTTGTCGATGACTGGGATTTTCTTCATAATTTTGTTCGCTCGTTCTCGTATATAAATTTTCCTCTAATGCGAGAAATCTTACAAGTATTTATCATCGAATAAAAATTCAACATCATTTCTTCGTTCGAATAACGATTTTATATCCTACAAAAGCTACTCGTTCTATAAGTGTTTGAATTTGTGCCCCGATAAAGTGACCACATCGCGCACGGTTTATTCATCTTCCGTTTATTACTTGATTGCAATAATATCGTATGCACGCACCCATACTGGTAGCGTCTATATTTAACGCTCGATGGTTCTTGATCAAATAATTGCTTTTTTTTTAATCCAATGCGATATGAAAATCGCCTTCCCCCTAGTAGATGTTTGCTCTCGTTACTTTTGAGTGCCTCTAGAGGTTGAGGTCCATTGTTATAAACTTATAAAGCTATAAGTTATAAAACAAAAATGAAAATAATCCATTTAAAGGCGAGAGCACAGAACTGAGGTCACCAGCTCTTTCCAAGAATCGCATCAATCAGCAGAACATAGGTATATAATTATCTAGTATTAGAGCCCGCGCGAAAATCTCGTTAAACACTAATCCAATATAGGACTGATGTACGGAGTAAAATACCCGCCAGGATTAACGCGTCATGACAATATATATTCTTATCTACTGCTGCAGGTTCATCAGGCGGATCTAATCCTGGAACGATAGGATGGAACGTGCCGTCGAACCAGAAGCCGGTTGGTAGCGCCGGAACCTCTGGCAGTAGCACCTATCCCAAGGCTTCGGCGCCAAATGAACACGTGTCAAAGACTAGCGCTACCAATGTGCAGTCGGGATACCCGGGCAGTAATGCAGGAGGTGAGCGCATCTGTTTACTTTTGCTTTTTCTTTGAATTTAAGATACTAAGTATATAGAGGTGTATTATCTAATTTTAAGCTTATAATCTAATTGTTTGTTAAATACCTGATAATTACTCTTTCCAATCTCCATATATAGGCTACGGCAACCCACCGCCGTACAGTCCATCAGGCGGTTACAACCACGGTGCGCCACCGGCCTACAATCCATCCTCCTCGGGTGGTTACCACGGCGGTCCACCTTCCTACTCCGGTGGTTATCACGGCGGCGCGCCACCGGCTTACTCATCTGGCGGCTATAACGGCGGCGCCAATCACGGCTTTAACCCGTCCTACGGTAACTACGGCAGCGGCCACGGCTTCAATAGCCAACCCGGACAAGGCTACAATCCGTCCTACGGACACTCGTCCTACGGCTCTCAACCCCAGACTGTGATCCTCCAGTCGCAAAGCTCTAGACCTGGCATTGGACAGCTGGCTAAGGAGGCCTTCGTCTTTGCTGGTGTCAGCGCTGGTGTCAACGCTGCTGTCAACAGGATCCTGCCGGGTGAGTGATAACATTAATAAACTTTTCTTATATTCTTATATATCACGATCGAATAAATCTAACTCTTGCTCTATTAATTGCACAGGTGGAATCTACGGACACAGCCCTAGTTACGGCTCCAGCAGCTCATCCGGCGTAGTGCCACCGGTTTCCCACACCCAGATCACCTACAACAATTACTACAACAACGGCACGAGCGAGGCCCAACCTGGTGCACCCGCTGGAGCAGCGGCTGTAGCGGCTCCGGTACCACCCGCGGGACCAGCTGCGGCGGCTCCAGCTCCTGCGGCACCTGACATGCCACCGGCGGCACCACCCGCGGCACCTGCAGCTGAACCTGCAGCCAACAACCAACAGCAGCCAAACCAAAACGCAGCCAGTCCCAGTGGATTTATCAGCTCCGATGCGGAACTGCAGAAGCTGACGGAGGAGCTCTTCACCAAGGACACCAACAACGCGTTTAAATACATCACTGTCAAGCCTCAGGGACAGAAGACGGACGACAGCGTGACTGATGATGCTGCGGAAAAGTGAGTAGACGGCGATCATATTTTTATATTTTTTGACAACTAATAGTACTTAGGAAGTAAACACGAAATTCTCACCTGCTGCAGCCTTCTGGAGGTGAAACCCGAAGCTTGGGAGATCCCGACGGTAAAGGCAGTCCTGGCTCTGCACGACAACTACGAGCTCGACGTTAAGACCAAGGAGACTGTAACATCGGAGGAGCGCAAGGAAGAATCCGACCTGCTCGACGCGTTCGTCGCGACCGACGTCATGAAGACCACGATGAAGTTCCTCGCGGATAAGGGCTACGTACCCAACGACGAGTACGAGTTCAAGGACTCCCTCAAGCGCATCTGGTTCTCGCAGTTCAAGCGCATCGACGGGGAACCCTCGAGCTCCGGTTTCGAGACCGTCTTCCTCGCTGAAAAGTTCGACAACGAGATCATCGGACTGCACGACTGGATCTACTTTGCCAAACAGGAAGAGGCTAAGAAACTCGATTATCTGGGATACATCAAGAAGCTCGACCTTGGCACCGTGAGTCATATTGCGTATACATAATATACATTATTAAATAGTTTTGTGACTTCGCGATGCTCCGTGGAACAAAAGTGGATTTTATACAAATATTTATGTCTCCTCATTTTTAGAATGGAGCAATCATAAAGGGACGTTCGAAGCTGAACGACGTTGTCCAGCCGATCACTACGATCTTCGTCGGAACTTCGCCCGAGCTCGAGATGGCCTTGTACACCCTGTGCTTCTACACGCGCCCCAATACCGTCTGTCCTATTAAGATGGGCGGCGCCGACTTCCTCATCGTCGCCAACGCCGTCAACTACTTTGGCAAAGACATCCTCATCTCGGCGTTCCCTGACATCTAGACAATATTATAGTATAACGCGCACGCGCCTCGCCTATATTATCTTAGTCAGACGATTTTTACGATGTGAAGTTTCGCTAATACTCTCCGTATATTTATTAAGGTAAGACAACCGCTGCGTCGAGTGATAGAAACTTTTGAGAGATTGATAAGATGATGAGCAGACGAAGATAGAAGATAGACTTTTTTTATAATAATGTATAATGGACTGGTACCGCCAAAACTTGATATTATTACTATTATATATGAGATAATGTGCATGTAAATAAATTTTAGTGTTCCAAACAGTTGCTGTTTAATAATAATCAGTAAGTCAATTATTAGAAACTCGAGATCAAGTGAATTTAACATTTTTCCATTCATGAGATTGATCAAAGATATAATTTTTCAACAATCAAACAATAAAGTCCATTAGATGGTAACGATTTTGTTTCTTGTCTGTTGTTATTAGGATGCAACATTAAAGTAGTTTATAATAGTTGTAGAAATTAATTAAAGAAGTATGCATACCTTTGTAGCAAATTTTCGTTTTTCAATGCCTGACAGATCCATTAATGGTATCATTGACGGTCTTCCGTGTGCACACCGGG
>UCQR01073170.1:0-24118 GCA_900474235.1 Cecidostiba semifascia
ACATTAGCTTTACAACCTTACTGCCTATATACGTCGAGTAAACTACTTTGCGTTTGTGGAAAGAAAAACATAAGCCTGCCGGATTTTAAATATTTACTAATCCTTTTCAACGGTTTAAAGTGCTTTATTGTCCATGTTCGGAATTGATATTGAAAGAATTTTTAAAAAACAATCAACAGCATTTCACACATTGATTCATTTTTAATGATTATTTAAGCATAAAATTAGCTTCATTCCAAATCGTAAAAAAAAATTTAAATAGGATACATACGCATAGTCATCGTGTCTCATTTAAGTCTCATATTTAAAGCTCTATTAGTCAACCAGAGCTTTGGCCATAATAACTATAAGTGTCTTCTTATTTATATACTATATTGTACAAATCTTATTTATAAGAGAATAATAACTCCACAACGTAAAAAAAAGAAAAAAATCACGCATTATTTATAGTAAAGCCTGCATATTCTCGAGCTGAATGCAATTGTTTTCTTTGCGTAGTTTGTAAACTAATTGAGCGCTACATTGATTAAAATCAAAAGTGGCGCTATTTGTCAAAATGCCAAATTTCAAATTCGCAGAGGGGGATGTTACATATATTAAATTGAATATTTGATTATAATAAAGTAAATTGTTTGAATAACGGCGGTATGAATTATTTACACAATTATTCGTCTTTACTATAGCAAATTATGAAGTATACATTAGCTCTCTGAAATTACTTCAATCGACAAAAGCAAATTTTCAACATTATTAAATAAGAGCTGTATACAAGAGTAATTTACCAATGTCATAATAACATATTATATTATGGAGGAAGATCGCAACGTAGTGAAAAATATCCTATAACAAGTTAATTCCACAAATAAAACCGTTGTCCAGTTCTATCAAGCACTCCATACTGACCTCAACATACACGTGCGCGAGACGGACAAAGTTAACTAACAAGACTACGCGGGAGGCCATTTGTTACAATATAACTTTATAGTAGGAGGTCCGGACGTTGTAAATGAGAGCCGGCAAAACTAGATTCGGTTTTTCTCGGCTACTCGTCGTTGATCGATGAACGTCTTTTTCTCTCATCTCGCCCCGAAGGACCTGACGGCGCGGCCCTCTTTTAAAATTCCCGTTTTTCCTCTCGATCGCAGCGCTTTCTCGCGCTTTTGTTTTCACCTCGTCGATCTTTCTCCGCTATATATACAGAATACGGGGCGATCGACCGACCGGACGTCGCTCTCCTCATCCTATCACACGCTGTGTAGTGCGCGTATTATACATACGGACATAAGCTCTGTCTAGGCATAATTATATTGTATTGTATCGTCGAGTGAGTGAGTGAAAAAAAAAATAAATAAAGAAAGAAAGAAAGAAAGAAAGAAAGAGGGAGAGAAAGGTCTTGTTTGAATTATAAGGACTGCGCTTACACCGGACGCTGAAGGTTGAGTGTGTTGTGCTGAGCTTATTATGTCAACGATGTGTTTTGTACGGTTATATTGTATTGTTGAAAATTCGGATTGTATTTTATTTGAATTTGTCTATAATAGATGATTTAATGATGTGTATATTAGGTCCATTTTTAATATGTATCCAAAGGTTTATTATTGTATAATTGATTGTTATAATAACAGAGTAAAACAAAATAAGAGATAAAATGCTTTGCTCTTTTTCCCGTTTTTGCATTAACCATGACAATAAATTTATAACAGTGTTGAATTATGGAAAACGATTCATTGTCAAAACGTTTTGAGATAAATTTGTTAACTTATTCAGAGTCAAAACATGTTATAACTGAATACCAAAGATAAACTTATTGTTTATTATGCATCAATTATACATACGAGAATTGTTGATTGTATGAAAACTTGTAGGTAATTTGTAAGATTCTATTATGCTCTCTATAAATATATATGTATATGAAGAATTAACCAAATATTATATAATTATTATAGACTAATAAAAAGAAGCCCTGATTGGAAAAAGTTATTTATAAAAAAACTTGTATACCAGTTATAAATATTGCATCATGTGTATGTGTATCTATACGAAATAAATTATTACGTCACATGGTTATACCACTAAATAAGTTGATTTACGATTGATAAATAATTTTTTCCAGGGTCATATGCTTGTTATATTTGTTCGAATTGCGATTCATCATCCGTGTAGAACGAATTGAAAATTCTTGTAAAGATAAGTATGATATGTCCAGTGCAAGGGCAGTCAAAATCGGAATCTCGAATTTTCGAGAAAATGCCTGCGTAAAATAAGTTATGTTTTTAATCGATTCAAAGTCTTTATTTATTGTACAAATGCTCCACACCGTACATAACTTAGTACCTCGGTATGTATATCTTTGTATGCTTAATAAGTGTATAAAAACTGCAGAACAATAAAAGGGTGATTGTGATGTTTAAATGTTTTCATTTGTATTATATAAATTTATAAAATATAATTGAAAATTAAAGGTAAGTACGTAATTGTAAAAATTTGGATCAAATCAACAAATGCAGCTGCGATCAAGTCGACTGCAGACGACAAAGGCATACGGCTTGCACCGAGAGACAAACTGCATCGTGCGCACATATATATATATATAGAGATAGAGAGGGAGGGAGAGAGAGAGAGAGAGAAAGATTTGATAATTAAGGTTAATTTGTCAATTAGTTCCCATTCTATGGCACTCGCGATTACACCCACGTTTAAGACTCATCTTCCGTTCACAGTTGATGATTTTACGGATATAATACACATTCTATATTTATAAAATTTTTACAAAATTAAAGAAAAACCCATGCCTGTCGTAACTGCAGGATCAGCTTACTTATTCAAAAAAATTGCATTAAAATGTTCATTTCGATTATCGTCGCGCTACACAAATGTAAAAGCGATGAGAATTAAAAGTGAATTTTATATTTCATGTCATACTTTTAGCGCGCGCATGCATAATTTAGTACGACAACGTATATAGCCTGGTATAAGTGCACATGAAAAGAACAAAAAATACGAGGCTAATTACTTTGTTATATATGTATTCCACATCTTTTTTAAAGGGAATACACATTTTTACACGGCATAATTATGTATACCAATATATCATATCCGTATTCGTTTTAGTCCTACAACGATTTTTACAAACAGACGTATAATAAGGAGTTTTATTAAAAAGGAAATATTAAAAAATGCAGCAATATTGAAAGTGCATCTCTTAGCGAACCGTATTGGTATACACAAACTTTCCGAGAGCCACTTATATCACTGCATTTTTGTCCCTTGTTGCTTGCAAATTATTCTGCATTTTTCAGTGTCCCATGAAGTATATGGGCTCGTCGCTCGAGAAAGCAAATATCCGTGAGCGAGGTAGACGAGAAAGCTTGTGTATGAATGAAGAATGCGCGCAGTTATAAAATTCTGCTTTTACTGGAGCACACGGTTACGTATATAAGCTTATACATAGCGTATGTAGATTCTTATGTTCAAACTCACACATGACGTGTGTGTATACGTGTACAAACGAAACCTGTAACCTTTAGCTTGTCGTTTTGAATTCACGACTGACGCATGAATCGCTACGTGTGTGTGTATATTAGGTATAAAAAAAAACCAAGAATATTCGTGTATACGAGAGAGTAAAGAAAACAGCTTTCTCATAATTGGCATTTCCGACATTTCGAAATGCAGCAAAAGTACGCGTATATGCGACCTCTCATATTTTGCTTGGCGCAGTTTCCATTTTCGTTGGCTATACACCCTTTGACTTGGGTAATTGAATGAGTTGCTCATTCGGGACACGTTCGAGACACGTTTGGCGTGTAACAGTGAGAGCGTAAACTCGGACAGTTTGTACAACAGCTGCTATATTGCAAAAGCACTTAGACTCTTATTATGAATGAAATGAGACTGTGTTATATACGTTGTCTCGTATAATGTAAACTTCGTGTCGTATTATATATACGTCGCGTATATTGGACCCTTTTTTTCTCTCTTCCACATACCCCATTAGCCTTTTTATCACTTATACTTTTCTCTTTTCTTTCGCGTTTCCATTTGGACTAAATCCGGTCGTCAGATATAATCCCCTGAGATATAATATAAATTCAAATATAAGAGATATCAGATCAGATCAAAAAAGCGTCTCTAAGAAGCTATGCATTATTAGCTGCAACAAGAAAAAACGATAAAAGGAATATTCAGGCAGTTATAGCATGACCGGCTCAATCAGACCCAATAAGACAGTTTCGGCATTATATGAGACATACACTTCTATATATACATTCTGGGCGCAGATATTATATATGAGGGAAGTAAGAAAGAGCTATGCGCCACCTGTCTTCGCTGACCAGAAACACGAAGAGTTTAAGCGACCCAAAACGTATGTTGGCATATATGCGCTTTTTTATGCACAATCCAAATAAATTCATATATTGTTGATCGTTGATCAAAAAAGCCATTGCATATCCACGATCTTTTATACTCTTATAATAGTAATGCATTTAGTAAAGAAAAAGTGAAATATCAGTTTCCAATAAATCGATAAAACATTAGTATGCACTAAAAATTCAACGTCTCTGAAATTCCAGGATATAACAGAGGTGGCAAAACGTGCATTAAACTAAATTTACCTTTAACAACAAACGAAAAAGCTCTCTCTCGGCTCAGAAATAAAGGAAAAATATTTTTAGCTTCTCGTCGTATCTTTCATGCTAATTTAACGAGATTCACATGCCAACATATTATATTCGTTCTAGTTTCCACTCTGAGTTTATGCATCACTCTGTAGTTTTTCTAATACTATGATTTCCGCGTATACGTCTGTAATTGAATTATATTATATCCTTTGTGCGGCTTTACATTCCAAATACATTAGTTACAAACCATATTTCTCCCTATAGAAATACAGCCTTCCAGGAAAAACACGAATTGAAAGAGTATTTTCACACATCCCTCCAGAGAGGATAAATCCAACTCACATTCTTCGACGCGCGTATTTCACGAAAACCAAAAGCACACTACTATAAATTCAGAAAATATATCTCATATCAATTGTCGATCAGCATCTCCCTCACGGCGTATATGTCTATCGGCACGTGCCTCGTCAGATCGCAACAAACGCGTCAGTCTCTCTCGTATATATCGAACAGACGAGATACCCATGTTACAATGGAATGACCATAGAGGCTTCTCGATTGCATTATTAATATGGCGCACGTGATCTCGTTGAATCTCGGCTCACGTTTTCCTCGGCCAAGCCGCGAACGACTTATACCAGCCCAGCTGTTATATTTGCGGACGCGAAACATATCCCCTGTGGAATTTCATGATGTAATATACACACACACACACACATAGACTGGATTATATGAATCTTTGGATTTGTGCTGTGCTTTCCGTGATATGTGCGAGCGAGAGATGGAAAAGTTTGAAAGCTTCTTCGTCGCGCGATTCAACAAGTTTCTAAACTCTCTGACGATGAAACTTTCGTGCCGAATGAATAATGACGTCGAAAAGTACATAGATCTCTTTGGGACCGAGCAACAAAAATCTAAAGCACACGACGTTCTACTGCATTATTTATAAGTGTCGGGAGCAGTGTCGTGTAGAGGGATGTTTTACGCCATTGTCTAATCGCGAGAAACTACTATTAGCGTGTGGATTTGCGGTTTATGCGGTATTAGGTATATACGTGAATTCAAAGTGATGTGTGTGTGGTTTCATTGACTGAGAGATAAAAGGTGCAGTTTTCTGACAAACGGGTAAATGTCAGGATATAAGTATATTGCGACTCTGCAATTCAATTGTTTTTGTTCTTATTATATGAGTAAATACATTTACATATTATATTCTAATTTCTAATACAACAAAAGCAATGATTTTTTTAAATTTCTATCATAATATATTTCTCTATAACTACTTCGATCGACAAATCAGCTGTACTACCATAAAAAGCAAGTACAGAACGTGTATCACTCATCCTGTCATACGGACATAAACTCTGTCTAGGCATAATTATATTATATTGTATCATCGAGTGAGTGAGTGAAAAAAAAAGTAAGATTATATGAGTATATTACAAAAAATTATAGACAGTTATAGCATGAGTGGCCCAAGCAATAATGCTCAGCAAAAGGCAGTTTTGGCATAGGTAGCAAACCACTATATATGTACTGTACGCGCCTTAAACCGATGAGGGAAATAAGAAATATGCGCCACCTATATTCGCTAGCCAGAAACTGTCTGGACATCCGGAAAGTCCAGTCCAAAACTTCGTTTTATTTTACGGCTATATACTATATGGCCTGACGACGCTACGACCGATCCCAAACGGAGCTTCTTTTTTCTCCCATATGTAAACCGTCAACTTGCAGCAGCAGCCATGCAACGATAAATCGTACCCTATATACCTATAAAAACTCGAATCCGCGAGTTATAATTTAGCATCCAGCGCACGCTGCGCATACATCATTTTCCAAGCGCATCGAAGTATACATATAGCTTTTGACTCTCCGTCGTGTGTTAGCCTTTGGCTGCAAGCTCTCCCGGTAATCCTTTAGTACAGCGTAGCAGCGTATATCGCAAGCTCGTTCGCGGTGAAATTCCGGGATCGAGCTTAGGTGAGTGTGAGCGAGAGGGAGGAAGTCATCCGCGATAAGTGGGTGTACATAAGCGCATCGATCTTAACTAGTTTAACCGTAGTTTCGCGCGCTTACGCATTCCATGCGCTGCTTAAACCCTACACACACGTCTTCTCCTCTCAACCTCTTCTCCGACAGTCTGCGCCTGCGGGTGTACGTATATTATAGGTATGTATATGTATATGATATTGATGTCGGATCAGGGCTGATGCTCTTCCTGACGCTTACTTTGATATGCTAGAGTTGAAAGCTGCGAGGGTTTATATGTTAGTTAGAAAAATAATAATGTATGTAGGACTGCAAGAGCGTTGTAGATTTATTTAGTGTTATATCTTATCAAGAATTACAAAAATTGTAAGAATAATTGTAAAATTGGTTTGAAAATTCAGTTTTTTGGAAACTGGATAGCACATTTAGTAATACATTATTGAAAAAAATTCGAACAATATTAAATACACCGATTTTCTAGAATTTTTACTTTTTTTTTTTAAATAATAAACAAATATAACAATGTTATTGATGGGGTTTATCTAAATCTGATTTAATGAATTTCCGTTCAACAAATCGAATATTCAATTTTTCAATAAAATTTATTTTGTTTAACTCTCAGTCAGAATTTCATAACAATATAAATGCTCAAGCCAAACATTTATTAAATAAAGATATCACACAGGTCTGATTACTTATCAATACCTCCCTAAAGCCAACAACACATCTAGTAGACATCGTACGCGTTATATTAACTCGACCCGATACAGAGGAAACAGAGCACACAGAATGGAATGTAAATCCCACGTTAATTTACTACTGCAAATATGAAAGGTCCCTATATAGAAGCTTCAGTAGCATTGACGATCACGTATATATACATACAGTACGCGTCACCGGAGTATACACACATTCGACCAATGCGACGTAACAGTTTGCTAGTTGAGGTCTCGGAAAATCCGCACGAGAGTTGCAGTGGTTTCCGCAATAATTCGACCCATACATACCTATCCTGCGCTGCAGTGATGCAGAAAAACAAACTAACTTTCCCATTGTTGTTGTTCTCCCATGGTTATATCGAGCCGAAAAGAAAGAGATTATTATTATCATTACACATCTCTGCAAGCACAGAATATATAGCTCCGAGAGTTATTTAACTACTGCTGTTTATACACGCCACTATATACGTGTAATTTTCCTCTCCTCTAATTCGTTTTAAACTCAACTCTCTCGCGCGCTTCTAATTCTCTGTGATCCGAATGCGCGCGTATAAATTCCTTAACTCTTACCCGGCGGCCAAGTAGTTTCCAAACGACCCGGTATATAGCTGCATATATCCGTGACAATTGATTTGCGTCCCTGTGGCTTTCGGGACACGGCTATTTTACAGCCCGCGGGGCTATTCGAGAGATACCCCGATAACGGATAGCTTTCGAATTAATTACGCTGGTTATACGCTGCGATAATTGTATGATTTGTCGTCATTGAATTTGCGATTAATTTTTCATTTCGGATTGAGAAAAAAGCTCTGGAAAGCACTTTGTACGCAGAATGAGAAAAAGAAATCTATACACAGAAAAGAATATAAGAGATGAATTGTCGTGTATATATATATATATAGATGAAACAGTAGGGAAAGAGACGTAAAAGGGGGAAAAATCGAAGAGAAAAATCGAGGACTATACGTATGCACGGGGAAGTGAAAGAAAGTTGAAGCTAGAAGAGCTTACAACATTCTATTTGTCGCAAGCTCCCATTCGCCGAGCGACGTTTTTCCCGAGAAGCTCCGCAGAGCCCAACACACACGTATATACACAGTAGTTTATATAGCTATATGTGTGTGTAGCGACAATGTCATTCGTCTTCGACTTTTACGAGGCCTTGCGCAACCTCTGTTTTCTCCCTCGAGTCTTTGGAGACAATAGAGACCGATCTTGGGATACGTGTTTACGCTCTCGCACAAAGAGGCTTCTTTTTGCCGAGTGTATACCATACCTATAAGCCAAAATTTTATTGCTGCGACTTGAATAAATGTTGATAGATATAGAGGTATATGACGCTTATTTTTTTTTTATTTAATTTGTACACGTCGCATAAATAATCTTATTCAATCAACTGTAAGTTTTAGATTATAAATTATTGAGTAAAAAGCTGGGGTGAAAAGACTCGCATATTGGCCGTCAGACGGTGTGCACCGTATATTAGGTGTATTACATGCGATAATCCGGTGCTGCGCGACCGTAAAATCTGAAATCGATTCCTTCTAGCGTACTTGCAGTCTTTTTTTGACTCGCGCGCGCGCGCACGTGAGTTTGCTTTGCGCTGTTACCGGTATATGGTTTTACGACGGATCGTAAATTAATTTCATTCGAGGACGTGAGACGTCTTTATTGCGGCCGAGTGATTCGAATTTTCTTCTTTTATTAGTTGTAAAAGTGATGAAAATTGGAAAAATAAATTTTGTTGGTGCAGTGACACGTTATTTTCTAATATTGTTACTGGGCAGTTTAAAAAATAAAAAAAAATATTATATTATTGAATGTATGTTTTTATTGATATTTTGTTGAAAACATAATAAAGTTATGAGTTTTTATCCAAGTTTTTATTATATATGAGTCATCAATATACATGAAGATTATGAATGCAATGATTAATATTAATTGCTTGGGTAGAACCTTGTTACCCTCGTTATTATGTACATAACTATACTATCAGTAGATAAGGTCGCTCGCAACGCCTCAAGAAGGTAACTTACCTTCGTCGGTAAGTTTGTATTTGCGTGGTATAGAGAGAGAGTAAAAGACATCCTATTAAACTGGTGCTATAATATACCATGAGCTGAATAACTTGTCCATTGGATGGTAAGAGATATTTTTTCCAATTCGTTACATTACAAAAACAAACTTTTCCAAATAGAAATATAAGGAAAAAGGAAACAAGGGTATAGAGAAAGTGATTATAATAAGGTGGATCGAGCTTCTGTTCTACAGTATTTATTGAAAACCTCGATACATTCGACTTAAGTGTTTATAATACTATTACTAAACATCATACACTGTATTTACAAGTAGTTTATCAAACACAGGGATACTAATACGGCGTAACCCAAGTTTCATTTTCAATTAAATATATGTAAGAATTAATTATTTATTCTAGCACGACCAGGAGGGGAAACTAATATTTTGCACGCCTATATCCGTACCAATTTGTATTCTTATACAGAAGACTAGCTTTTACAAAGCTTATCGTTACAATGCAATTTATTTGAATCCTTTTCTTTGACGAACAAATGATTTTCCTATTATAGTGACGTGTGTACTACTAATAATATATAACGCTATATATTGATTGAAATTTTGGGTGAACAAATTTTTACGCTACAAAAATATTATTTAATCCTCGCTAGCCGTACCTACGAAATGATTTCCAATATTTAAATTAGAATTGACGCAAAATTTAATCTATGGTTAATTGATATTATTGTTATACATGCAGTATAGTTATCTAATATATCATTAAGATCAATTATATTGCTTAATCGTATTATTCGAGAACATTCAGAATCGTTGAACGTTTGAGTATTTAGAGTGAAATGAATTCACAATAATATTAAACTTGGATGTTCAAAGTGTTATATTTTGGCAAGAAATGTTTGATTTGCAATCAAATTGTATCTAGGTGAAATTCATGGGACCAACAAATAATCATTAAAAGTAGTGACGATTAACGAATAATCGTTCATGATATTTGTCTGTGTCAACAACAAATTGCGAACAAATTGCTTCTGAATATGCCGAATAACGGGGTGGATTACATTAATAATGCTTACGGTACGGATTCTTTAAGTACTATGACATAATTCTTAGTATAATTCAAGTGTCTTGTTATAATTTTTGACATAAAAGAGTTAATGCACTGCAGCAATACGTATACAGCACTTTTACATAATTTTCAAGCTCCCTCTGGTTTATCCATTGAAGTCACACATTTTTACGGATCGATGAAGATTTCCAAATGTCGCAACAGATAATCAGCTGGGAGCTTGAAAATTTTGCAGTTGTCCGAAAAACTATTTCAGTTCAGTAAAAGAAACTACAACGAACTTGACCGAAACAAAAGTTACAATTATCCAATTTAGGTTTCCGACGAAGTTATTGAAAATACATTCGAATTCGCTTCGAATCCCAGTAGATTCGAACTACATATTATACTGACTTATCCTTCTATACTTTTTTATTGTCATTTCGTTTTGCTGCACGAACAAACAGTTTTCATCGTAAATCTCAGGAAAATCCTTGCAAGAAAATTCGACAAAACGTTATTTCTTTTTTTTTTCAGTCTACATAGTTTATTCATTAAGAGCGCAAATAATGCGCCATATCTTAAAACTACGCTATGATACGGCAAATCCTAAGTTTTCTCGGTCTGATCGTCATATCTCAGATAGGCATTGTTTGAGAATATAACATCGACCGTTTTATCTTTTTTTCCGTTAATTATTTGAATAAATGAGATAGCTTGTACGATCATCAGCAGTACTGAATTTCATCCAGACTGACCTGCTGATCGATTTTAGTATGTCTGCGTTTTTAATCAACCGATCCTTCATTGAATTGCATAATCCCTCATCGATAATCACTCAAAGAGTCTTCAGCACTGAATCTCAATTTCGCGTTTCTCCTGATTTCAGAGAAAAAAAATTTCGAGACTAAACGAATTTCGATCCAAAAAAATATAGAATACACATCAGATCGGCGGAGTTGAGGAGCGTCTGGCGGACTAAGCTGCACACCTGCGGATGATAATGATATAATGGCTTCGAGTGTGTGTATGCGTGTGCGAAGAAAGCAAATGAGACGTCGTCGTTCTCTAGTTGATCCGACCCTTGTGGGTCATGTAGCTTATGCTATCGGACAGGAGCTTTTCCCGCGCGACCCGCCGCATACGAGAACACATGGCGAGCATCGTACCGGCCATTATGCAGAGGATACCACAACCCAGACCCACGATCGTGCTCACGAGTGTTGGACGAAGACACACGCGGTCTGCGTTAGGATCGTTGGTACCTGTGCAATAGAAATATTATTAATATCGCTTTTATTTGAATTTTATTTTATTAGTATACCGATTGATAGAAATTATTGCTTACTGCTGCGCGAAGGCGTCGTGACATTCTGGAAGAGCTCGGTATCGGCCTCGCCCTCTTGCAGGACTCTGAGTGACTGGAAAAGGTTGACGTTCTCGGACAAAGTGGTCGCTGCTGTCGAAGGACCTTCGATCGCATCCGTGACGGATCGTTTCGCCACGGTCTTTGCGTTTCTCCAGTGACAAGGTTGACTCTGCGAAACGCGTAAAAAGAAATCGTTCTATTATAACAACTATATATTCTATTTCTATATAAACCGAACGAAAAAAAAAACAACTAATTCAAGTTCACGCGCATCGAGTGTCGGGACGATAATAAACACGTCGTTAGAAAATTGTCGCCAGCGTGAGATTCATCAGAGCGTATAACAAATACTCACCGGACACCGTCCGTGGCACATGCGGACGTCGCACTCGATGTAGAGCGCCGGGGAGCCGGTGAACCTGAAGGTCTTCATGTAAGCAAAGACCTGCGTCTCGAAGAGTCCGCTCTCCGACCAAGAGCCCCGGAATCGGCTGATCAGTTTGTCGTCCACTGGACAGCCGTATTGGTCTATCAGCTGGATACGCTTGTTGCCACCGTTGTGCGCGTAGCAGTCGTTCACCACGATGTCGAAGCCGTCTGCTGAATTGAAGCGAGCAGTTTAACATTATGATGATGATGATGATTATGTTGTATGGAAGAGAAAAATTTGAATAATTCATTCGCTAAACAGCTGCGGTGCGGCAGCTGCACATCTCGCGATAAAATGTTATGGTTATTATATAATCTCCTAATAAGACACATACCGTATTTACTGCGCATGTAGATTATCAGCGTCAGCGGGTCTCCGACTCGAACTGGTCCGGCTACTCTGGTACCTGTCGTCCCGTAGCCGTACCTTATCTCCATGTAACACTCGGGAGGCTGCAAGGTGAACACTACGGGATTACCCGTCGCGACTCTGGAAATCATCAAAATCGTTGTTGTATTATTCATCCTATAGCCTCCAAATTTAATGCGCACGACAATAAAGTTTAAGAGTATAAGAATAATACGCACTCGACGTCAAGAAAGGGAAAAGTCACGGTCTTCCAGAAATCGTAGCCGTACTCGCAGGTGACCTTGAAGTGCTCGTCGAACTCCTCCTCGATCAGCGGGTTGTACTGCACGGTAACGGTGTTCCACATGAGATTTTTCTGCGTAAAGAAGAATAAGAAAAAAAAAGAAGATCAGCTTTCCGAATTCATATATTATATAAGGTATATAATAATACTATCATCTCTATGTGATCCAACGCGCGATTCTTCACCTACCGTGGGATTTTTTCTACTGTCCTGGTGATGAGTGTTCTCACCGAGGGTACCGCATCGGTTCAGTTGGATGAAGAATTCATAGTAGTCCCGTCCCGTTCCGTTCACGTACATGCAGTCCGGGTCGTAAGAGTAACCTGCAATTAAAATTGCGATAATATAGCGGCCGATTGTCTCTATATATCTAGAGGAGTGTATTCGTGTATGTGTGTGTGTGTATAGATCGCGTATCGGTATGCAGTGCGGAGAGAGAGAAAGAAACCTTTTGTTATAGCGAGAGTCACAATAACGCTGCAGTGCGAGGATGGATTAATAGCGTTGAATCTGATAAGGAGTAGGTAGGACGAGAACAAAGATCGAATTACCGATAAGCGATCGGTTAATAAGCCGATTTTCCCGGTAGCGATGGATCGTCAACGAGGTGTCTTTCGGATTAAAAAAAAAAAAAAAAATTGGCAAGATAAATACGCAGAGATATTAGCACAAAGAGGACGGCCCGATGTATTGGACGAGATAATGTAATTATTATTATAACGACGGGATGGCAGGAATGTCAATATACGTATTACCTATACTGAATCTGCAGTTTTCCTCTAATAAAGTTATCTCGAATAGCTGGTTATCATCGAATTTGCCTATTAATCTAAATCGATGAGGTGAATAAATTTCAAGCCCCACCGCGGCTCATCTCAATAATAAATAGAGCGGTTCTATATAGGTATACCGAGAGCAATCCCATATACTTGTCAAAAGGCCAAAGTTCGCCGTCTTCCGGGTATGTGCGCCAATACACAATAAGCTTCGCGGGCTTTTTATCAATTTTGAATCTTCATTTATTCAGCTTATGCGCCCGGCGCGTATCCCGTAATTTATCGAGCCATTTATTTTTATTATTTCTGTCTTGAGAGAGAGAGAGAGAGCAGCTCTCAATCGGATTGAATTCGTGATCGTCCCTCTCTTTCTCTCCCTTGAGAGCAGTTTCAAACGAAAAGCAATAATTCATGAGAGGAGGGAAGTGTGCTCGCGCGCGCAAGCCGATATATCTCTACGGCTTGCGATTATCCGTAATTTGTGATGAGTCGAAGAAATGCGATTTCCGCGAATCGAGCCTCACGATGATAATAACCCTATGTGTAGTAGTATGCTTTTATTCTCTCATCTCTATAATATATACTCTTTCATTCACTTTCGCTCGTATACGTGTGTGTACGTCTACGAAGCTTCTAATTATGATTCATCTCGACTGTGTCTTCTTTTTCGTTTGAGATATAAATATTCAGAGGTATTTAACACTGGCTATTATATCATTTGAGTAAACAATCTCGATACTTCAACCAGCAGCAGCTGTGTATATATGTGTGTGTGTGTGTGTAAATTCATGTTTAATTGGAACTCACCCGCTGAGTATAACAAGCCGTTGAAAGATCCATTAAAGCCAATGCGGATTTTCATATAGTCATCCTGGCATTCGGCTTCGATATCTGTAACGAAAGGATGTTATTAGATCGTGAATTGTAATTTTAATTATCGTATTTCGTGAATCTATGTTTAAGGGGCCTCCCCTTCTCATGCCCCTGCTGCTGATGCTGCCGAGATGCACATGTATAATAATAATAATAATACGCGTAGCCAAACAAAGGCTGATGTATATGTATATACACAAATATATTTCTCATAATACTTATTACCGCAATCGATAAGTGCACCTCTGTATACACCATTCGCTTATAATATAGAGCCGCCGCTTAATAAGATCATGTCTTCGTGTTCCTAATACTTGTTTTTCTTCATCTTCTCTCTCTCTCTCTGCTTTTTGCAACAACGTCGATTTTCACAACTTCCCACAGTGTATATACACATAGACTCGCTCTTCGCCATCATCATCTTTCGAACGAAAAAGAAAAAAAAATTCCCTCCTATTTCTCGCTAATTACACACGGCGCTTACAACAAGAGTTACGTCCGATACACGTGTGTGTGTATATATCGAACAATCAAAACTCCGACTCACTTTTGTATTGCGTCGTTTCGAAATTGCTGGAATCGCAGAAAAGAAGATCGAGCGCGAGAGAGCCATCCTGTATATACACATATACGAGAGAGAACAAGCGCTGAGAGAGTGTATATACACACATATAGAGAGAGAGAGAGAGAGACTAAGGAACCGGTGAGGGATGACGAGTGAAAGTCGCTCTTCGTAGTATAGTATACAGCCCCGACGGTGGCGGCGCACACAGTTTCCGCGGACGTAACCCACTCGAGAGATATTCGAGATAGTCACACTCGGCCTCGTCCCGATGATACAACGCTATATATATGTATATACGTATAGAGAGAGTGTCCGTTATCGCTTTGCTCTCCTACGTCCAGCTTATTAGGCCCAGGAGCGGCTTTGTGTTCATCGGCCGGCAAAACGCTTCTCTTCTCTCCTCTGCATAGCTATATGTATGTATATGTATATGGTATATCTATAGTATATACACAGGAATATAACACAATGCGTATGGTTGCGCAAAGTAGCAGAGAATACGCGCGCGAGTGCGACTTGACGCCTCTTTGACTCGCGAGCGCTGATTCCTATCGAAGGTCTTTGCGGCGGAGGACGGAACCGATTTTCCTTAACGATCGCGGCGGCTCTTCTTCTTCTTCTTTTTGCTGTTTTTGTTGTTGTTCTTGCGCTAACGCGTTACAGTTATATGGGCGTATGCGCGTGTACAATAGTAACATATTGTTAGTCATTTTTCTTTGCAAATTTTTCGATTTGGGTCACGGAGTTGGGCAGCCGTGAAGTATACAGGTTTGCATAAAATTACCGATCGCTTGATGCTATGTGCAGAAAGTGTGTGTATATGGTAAGCTTTTGAGTTGTGTGTGGCGTGTCTGACTATACCCATCCGTTTTCTACTGAACTTCATCTCGTCGTTCTAAAAAACTTCGATTGGTTTGTCACATAATTTTTACGATATTTAGTGAGTAATATACAATCAATACATATACACGAATCCCTCACCGTAAAACAGTTGAATTATAAATCCAAGACAAAACGCATCGTTGTCATCAGCCCTTCTGGAATGCATGTCTAATAACCCAATATAACTCTCGACTTGGTGCGAAGTCTATAGACACGCAGATAAATGGTCTCGAATCGACAAGAGCTAGCATCAGCAGGAGACGCATTACGAGATAATAGCCGTTCTCATGGCGCGTAATCGATGATTCCACGGGTGGGCTCGTTCCCGCGGCGCCGCTTTACGACTTCATTGAACTTGGCTCGCGCGCGAGCGCAAGAGAGAGATGATCACGACATTCGCATCTTCTTTTTTTATTAATGCCTCTGGAGAGTCAGACAGAGAGCTCCTATAAAATCTCGGCACGATTCACGGCTGCCGCCGCCGCCGCCATTATTTTCCAAGCTGTATCAGCTGTTCTTCTTCTTTTTTTTTTCGCGTGTGTGCGCAGCGTTATTGTTTATATCGTGTCTTATATTTCTGAAGGTGAATCGTTTCGCGCTTGTACGCGAGGATTTTACGAGACGTGCGGTTGTGTGCTATATATTTACGGCGTTTCGAATTCGAGCGGTGTGTAACATTGACTTTTATAGAGAAGTGATCGAGAGGTGTATTATATTTGCTTAACCTTCTCGAAGAGACCGACTGTGATTAGAATACAATGAGGTCATTTTCCGCGCGCTAAACTTCTTCTCGTATTGCGCCATTTTGGCACTTTCACCATCAGTGGCGGGAAATTTAAAAATATAAACGATCGCGCGGGAAAATAAAAAATCGAAATCTTCGCGTGTATAATATAAAGTATACTACTCCGCGCGCGGCCTACATAAATTATCAAGATTATCGTGTAAGTGTATATATACTAGGAAGCGGTGCAGTTTGGTCCTAATTAATCCTGCGCGCGATATTCTCCACAGAGTGTAGAGGCCGTTATATGTATCGACAGCAGCAGCAGCAGCAGCACAGCTGAGCTGGACCACGATATACACATTTTATAATCCCATCCGCCGGGCGCGATGACGATAATGAAGTTGATGACGGGTGATGACGATAATGACGACGACGACGCCACTGAGACGAGTGTGTATATGTGTATATATATACACACGGGGTCCACTTCCGACACACCGTTTTAATTGCCGGTGTCTAACGGTAGCCTCCACACAGCTGTTGCTACCAACCGATCGCACCTTCGGAATTCAACCAAGAGCACAGTATAATGACGATCGGCGGCGGCGGCGGCGCCTGTGGTACAGATATTTCGCGTCTGTATATACTGAACCCTTGTTTGACGTCTGGTGCGATATGGCCAAGTGCACTTATAATACACGAGTGTGTGTATATATGGGAGAGATGCGTATATATGAGGAAGTGTTATAGCCGAGAGCTGTATTTCTGGGTTAATTTCACGCCTGCTCTTCATTGGTGAAAAGGGAAAAGTGTGCGCGCGCGTGACGCAAGAATGCATAATGTAATGAGCTTTCGGCGTATAAAGTTCAGGCTTTATAGTGTGTTTGTGTGATGCGCTGCAGTAATGTGTATACCGGCGAGAGCGAATATAAATTGGATCATAGTCTTAAAACGCGAGGTTTTATTATCTACGCGATATAATTTTCTGGCTTAATAAACTGCATTCTCACGAACTGTATATTATACACGTATATACACACTGCGCGCAGTAGTTTGTATTTTATTAGAACTATGTTAATCGTCGTCGAGTTATAAAGATATATATTATATACACGTGTATACTGGAGCGACGCGCTTCTTATCACCTTCATTATTTCGGTTTTCCTTCCACATTAGTATACACTTTGAAAATATAACACTACAGGCCTAAAAAGAAGTGAAGAGAGCAGTTTCTTCGAGTTTATATTGAGCTGCAGTAGGAAAAAGTGACCCAATTACCATTTGATCCTCTGCGAGTTCTGTATACAAGCTAATCCGAACTGTAAAACCGAGTAGGCTGTATGTAATTTCCATGAGAAATTCTCGGAAGTTTTATACGGGCGAACGTGAAATAATTCAATAACCCGTCACTGCAGCATCGCAGCTGTTTCTTCTTTTTTTTTTTCTTTCTTTCTTTTTATCAAGGATAGAATTTAATGAGTACTTGTATCCGCAACAGCTATATGCTCGTAGTAGTAGTAGTATTAGTACCCTTTATATGATACGATAATATCGACAGTGTATATATCCTGTGTGCCGCGCAGTGGTAACGGCTTTTTTTATATACACTCTCGTTCCTGCGCGCACTTTTTGCGAGCTTGATGGTAATTACGCAATCGTACACTTGCTCTCGAGCGAACGTCCGTAATGTGGACATCAGCAGAGTATTTGGAAAATGAGAAAAGCAATTTTTAATAAACGATTGTCTGCTAATAATAATAATTCAAAATTTATGAAAACATCAACCTGATATAAGTATTATTATAAAAATTATTCGATCAAAAGTTACCCAAAACTGAATCTACATAATCAACCTACTCCAACACTGCCATATACAATAATTGAATTAATGCAAGCTAAATAATACATTAACCCTGTCCTACAGCAGCATCAGCAGCAGCGCCAGTATAGAAAGGTCGTCCGGATAATAGTCCGGTAACGACCTCCTCCCCGGCTATAATATAATGAAGCCTGCAGTCTGCTCTATCGTGAGCAGCCTAGAAAAAAGATACACAAGCCAAGCTCTCTCTCTCTCTCTCTCTCCCACTCTCAAATAACTCACGTTGAACCCTAGTGGTGTTGGGCCTGTATCGCCTGTGCTCACGGTCCCAAGACTCCGGATGCCTCCTCCAGTCTTCGTCACTGGCTATACCAGTTCCAGCAGCTGCAACAGCTGGTCCGGTACCAGCCAATCCCTGCAGACCCTGTAGTGTCTGTAACGCCTGAAGATTTGGACTCAGTGGTCGATTCTTGAGGGAAGGAACCGGCACGTAAGAAGCTCCGGACGATCCGTCGCCCACGTACACCACCTGTTGGCAGAAGAGAAGAGCAGATGATGTAAGAGACTGTAATTAGACTCGGATATATATTTACATGATTGATGAGATAGCGCTGAAAGATGAGTAATTGTTAGGCGCTCTATCTCGTATATGGGAGTTTAATAATAAGCGCGATTATCTCTCTGAAAATCCAAAAGGACGACGATAATATAGCCTGCACGAGATAATATTGCGCGCATAGAAACCGAAAGCTATGACAAATCGCGTAATCCTCCCACGCAAAGGCCGAGCTATTAGTAACTGCCTTCAGTTGCTACCTCTGTGTCTGTCTGTCTGTCTGTGATTATATACCCCGGCGCTAAACGATGACGAGGAGAGCAGCAGCAGCGGCAGCAGCAGCAGCGAAAGCGCATCAATCAAAAGGCTCTGATGAAAAGTGCGCGCATCGATCCGCTTCTTAACGAGGCGAGGCTTTCTTCCGAGCGCCGCGCGCTTTTACGAGCGCCGTGCGAATATCTGTGCGCACGGGGTCGAAGTACCCAAGAGAGAGAGAGAGAGAGAGAGAGAGAGAGATGGGAGCATTTACTTTCTCAGACCCTGACCTCTCCCACGTTGTGTTGCTGCTAGAGAGAGAGAGAGCCGCTTCGCTTCCTATCTCGGTTTCATCCGCTTTTTCTGGCTAATGCATTTCTGCGCTCTTCTTCTTCTTCTTCTTCTTCCTTCTAACTACATTTTTTCTTATTAGTTCCGAGTCGGTGTATTACGCTCTCTTTTGTCGTGTATATATATAGAGAGGATCACACGACGAGAGAGAAAGAGCGAGCGGGAAAAATCATAATGGAGAAATGAGAGTTGAAAAAAGCTCGCGCGAACGCGTGACAAACGATTCGCAAAGTCTATTTCCCGCGCGCGAGCGTTCTCTCTCTCTCTCTCTTTTTCTTCAGTTCGTCGCCTCCCTTTCATTGTCCGATGACTCGGCGAAAAGAAGGTGTGCGCGGTGCGTCGCGTGACGATTCGCCCCCCACTAATTTTTTTTTTTTTTTTACTGAAGATATATACACTATATAGTTAGTTCGCGTGTTCATATATAGCGACTGGTTTTAATTTAATAAGCTTGCAGCTTTAGCGGGAAACTCGAATTGATTAATCAATGCGCGAGATATGTAAAGAGGAAAATCGAAGATTAGATCGGTGAAGAAGATATACGTATAGGAGAAGATGGAAAACTGAAGAGATAGCGTTAAACTGATTAATCGAACGAGTCGAACGCGTCATAATATATTTGTTGGGAATCTCATGGTATGAGTGACATCGACGACGCGATGAAAAAAAGAGAATATGTTTCACTCTTCCGCATACCTCTACTCTCTAGCCGCGGTGAAGATATTTTTTTTTCTCTTCTCATCGCATATATAGCATTAACACGATGGAATCATTTCCGGCCCCGACATCGACAAGCCTGCGCACGCGTGCGATATGTGACGTTAATGACGGACAGCAGGAAAAGTTGCGCATTTAACGGCGCAGGTGCGCGTGTCTGTAGTGATGTGTTATGTAATATTATCGATAAGCTTCATTTTACTTCTGCATATCAGAGCTGGGGCTGACACAATGATATCGAAAATTTCGCCCAGATCCTTTTTCTAGTTAGACCGATAATAGTCCTCTGGAGGGGGGGTATATCTAATTGAAAATCTGTGGCTGCAGGAGAGCAGAGCTGATGCTACTAATTAAGCTCATCTGAAAGTTTAGGTCTAACGACGTGCTTTAGGTGACTCGTGATAGAAAAGCGAAACCGCGCCGCGCGCTGGATCACGTATCCGTTTAAGCTATATAGAAGAAGAAGAAGAAGAAGAAGCTGCTGCTGAAGCAGTGACCAGTATGAACTTGAAGGAAGTCCGGCTCGAGAGGGTCGTCACGTTTACGTTCTCATCGGCTCTAATCGTTTTCTTCGCTTTTCTCCGCCGCCGCCGAGTATAGCTGTGCACAGAGAGAGAGAGAGAGAGAGTAGTCTCTAATAAAGCTATTATGAAACGCCTGAAAGACCGTAAAATGGATGACTCGGAAGTTTGGTTAAAAGAAAAAAAATTGCTTTTCGTTCTCAAGCTAGCTAGCTACTACTACTATTCGCGCCAACAAGGTATAAATTGACATTTATTGTAAACAGAGATTAAGCTGCGAGCCGAGAGAGAGTTAGAGATCGTTCCGCTCTTCGCTCTCCCGATGTATAATATCGGTAAAAACTGCGTCGTACAGTTGTATATCCCACGTTATATAGTATACAGCATACGGCAACACGAAGAAGCTGCACGATGCTATATAAGAATTTTCAAATACTCTCTCGCGTAATTATAAATATAAAAGCCAACGCCGTGCGATTCTCAGCTCCCACAGCAGAAGAAACTCTCTCTCTCACGTAAACAATATATATCATCACCTATAAAACGTTTCTTTCAACACACCACGGCGCATCGATGCTGTAACAACGGCACCGTTACATCCAGCCTACAACAACATAAATGCTCGAGCTCGAAACACATACACACAGAGTTCGTATAGCCAGCTCGGAAACAGACGTGTGATTACAGGAAGATACTTCGCGCGGCTATATAACTCTATCTCATCTCTCTCTCTCTCTCTCTTTGCGGGATAAAAACAAACAGCTGTGTGAAGAAAAAAAAAAATAAAATCGACATCTCCATTAAAACACACACATACATAGATAGAGAGTATAATATAGTGTCGTCTCCGGAGCAAATATCCTCGCGCGACGATGATTAACGGTCACGCGTCGCGGGGTGTCGGCAATCATTAGCCATATAGCTTGCGCCGCGCGCGCGGTGTGCACGAGAGAGTAGCCCGTTTTATACGCGGAGAGCTACAGAGTCCAGATGAGATAAGCGCGGGAGGGAGTATATATATATACTGTATATACTAGTCCGACGAGAGGAATGCATGCGATCGTGTTGCACAGCTGCTTCTTCCACTTTTATCGAGATATTTTCTCGTGTGTGTGTGTGTGTGTGTGTGTGTGTGTGTGTGTGTGTGTGTGTGTGTGGGTATGGATAAAAAAAAAAGGAAGCAGGAAGCTCTCGGAGGATAACTGTTTACGGTGGAGAGAGGCTGGATGCCTTTTTTTTATGTGGAAAAGGATAGATGGGCCGCTTTTTGAACGGGACACGAGTGTGTATAGGGATATGTTTGATGAGCACGTGTCAGAGAGTTTATTCGGATCGACATGTGTGTGTGTGTTTCTGGGGGATTATCTGATGGAGAGTATTATGGGGATGTTTGTTTCAGTTTTTGCTGGTGCAGTAGGATAAAAGCGAAGGGAACACAGACAAGGGTTGTGTAGATCGGGAGATATCCGTTTAATTTTATTATGATTGCGAGTATAAGTTGAGTTTATCGATTGTTGCTTGTATATAAGAAATTATATACTTCAATCGACATGATTATTGCGATACTTCCTACGCGCGGGTATACACATACTTTGCGAAGTAGAGTAGGCAAGGCGATTTCGGCACGCTCGTTAATTTTTCCTTCGGTTGTAATTTGTGGTACGTATAATACGCGCAGCTTTAAAACACTGCACTATATGAGAAACAATATCCCTTTTCGAAAAACTGGGATTCTAGAGTAACAAGATTATTTACCGCAATTTTCTATGAACTGCTTAAAGTCTTCGGATCTCTAGTCTCTGGCTAGCGACGCTAGGTGGCGCATAGTCTGACTTTTTTATTTTCCTTATCACAATCTTCTAATTAGAATGTATATATAGAGTTGATGTGCCAACAATGCTAAAACTGTCTTATTAGGCCTGCTGATGCTTGGGCTGCTCATGCTATAACTGCAATAGAGTCTATACTGGTTATTAAGTCGAATTTCTGTGTCGTCTTTGTATCATCTTACGTACTATCGTATGTTGCTTATACTGTCATGTGTTGACTCTGCACAAATACATCTCCTATTTTCTTCTAAATGTTCGAATACCTATACAGGATGGGAGTCGCGTTGATTTTATTAAGACCGATGATATTCCCTTAATTGCAAATATTTTATACAGGAATTTGACTTCCCCGCCCTGGGATATACGTAAAAATACATATCCATCTAAAAAAATCCTATATACAATAAATCCAACCATCAACCAAACGATACACCAACACATCTCAAAACACATTAGACACGAGCGACGATGCATCCCTATATATACAATAGCGCGTATATTATCCATCCGTGTAGTCGTCTACATACAAGATAAGCCTCTTCGTAAAACACGCGTCGCTGTAGGTGATAACGAAGGGCAGCAGCAGCAACAGCAGCAGCAGCAGCTATTCAACGCTATGTAAGCGTGGGGAGAAGCAAATTGGCTAATAAGCGTACCCGATCGCTATCTCACCGCGGAATCTCATTGATAATATATAAGACACGCACACACATACGCGTATACATATATATACGTCGATGCTGCTACGGCCGAGTAAATCATTAGAGCCGGCGGAAGCGTGTGTTTTCTTGCTGCGCTATTCTTTATATCCTTTCTCTATTTCTCAATCCTCTCTTTCTCTCTCTTTCTCTCCTGTATATCATACACTCTCCTTTGTCTTTTTGTAGGTATACATACGTGCGTACACACACACACATAGAGATGCCCTCTATTATATTGACTTTTTACGCTTTCTCTATTCAAATTTATCGCTATATAATACACTACTCTGGCATCAGCCGCTGTGTTTCGCGAGATATTTTTGTGTATTGTATATAAACATCGTTATAATAATACACTCTTTTCTCTCGAAATTTACGAGGCAACATAAGCCCCGCGATTCTTATCACCATCCACCATATATCTATATTTATATACGTATACATATACAATATAATATAATATCATTCCATCACGCTGCTCAGCTGTCTCAGCTTTCCGCGCTCAATTTTCATGCGCTTCTCACACTTGCGAGCTTTTTCTCTCTCTCTCTCTCTCTCTTCAGCATATACATCTATAATAATCGTTATGGTGTTGGCTTTCCCCCAAGAAAGAGAGTCGAGAAAATCGGAGCTTCATGAAGCAATGCGGATGTGCGATACTTTACGTAGTCGCGCAGACC
>UCQR01073177.1:2380-12879 GCA_900474235.1 Cecidostiba semifascia
ACACCACAGCTCATTAGAAGACTTGCCATGAAGAAACTTTCTTTCTTCTCTCGGATCGTAATTTATGCACTATTTGTTTGGACTACTGAATCTATGCTCAGCCGCGCGCGAGTCAAAGTCGGCACAAGTAAAGGAATTCCCATATAATTCCCTTGTTGCCCCGCGAGAAAGTTGAGAAACTCGCCATACACCTCTCTTTCCCGGTTTGTGGATCTTCCCGCAGAATATTATACAAACAGAAATCGTTAAGTTCGAGATATGAGGAGTGGGTATATATTATACTCATTCGAAAAGAGAGTCTCTTCGAACGTTAGAAAATTTATGGTATATGTAAATGCCGGCTTCGAGGTTCTTCTGTATATGTATATACATATACGTATGAAACTGAACTATTTTTTTTTATCGACTGTATGCACTTTCGCTTCGGATATAATTTGCGCTGCTTTCGAGAGGAGCAAGGTGTATATGTATACATATAAACGACGAAGGGCCGTAAAAACCGCGTCTGACACACATTTGAGAAATTTTTACTTGCAGCCCGGCACTTTCGCTTAGGGAAATCGCGACGACCCCTTTGGTATATGTATGTATATTGTATATGTATACGAGTGACCTACAGAGAGAGGAGAGAAAAAGTTTGGTCGTCCGATGCGTGCAATGTGAGAAATTTGTAAGACACCTGCAGCGATGCGGTCTTGGTTCGATGGAATTTTTCGTGTTTGTGTGTGTGTGTGTGTGTGTGTGTATGTATACACACGCTCAAGCAAGATCGTTTTCTCTTCTTGCTTTCTTCGGAGGCTTCGCGGTTTGTCACGGGGTGAATTTATGATGTTCCTGTGTAAGAGGACGGGACTTGTTTCGCGTTGGAATATATCGATGATGGTATACAGAGTTTTGTCTTTATCTTTGTGTTACATCGTGTAAGCAGAATTGTTTTAATGAATGGATTCAATATTCTTTCGTTTATTGTTTTCAGTTAGCATTATTTTTATACAGTTGGTAAGAAATTGACTGATATGGAAATTTATTATATCTTTGTTTTGCTTTTTTTATAATAAAATCTTTTTACGTATAAAAACAAACGTCTCTTGTTTATTTATATACATTACGAAAAAAATACTTATTTTTTAAAGACAATTAAACGTACCTATATCAATAAATACGCAAGAAAAAATCTACCTGAAATTCCGATAGAAAATTAGGTATAATAAGATCCAAAGTAGCCCGACGCATGCGACCAACATGGACCGAAAAAATCGTGGTCACGCATGTGACCCAGAGCCGCGCAAAAATGCGGCGCTTTCCCAAAGCTCATCATGGTATGCGCAGTCGGTGTGTGTGTGTGTCATCTCATTGGGATTCCGCTCGCGGAAACTCGAGAAAGTCGACTTTTTCTTCTCCTCTCGCGTATAGGTACGCGACGACGCTTCGATTATGCGAGCGGAGAAAGGGGTGTCGTTGCAAGTGCGACGAATTTACGGTCGTGTGAATTCGATTAGTTCTACGCGACGTGTGTCGAGAGAAAAATCGGTTGGACCTTATTCTTTTTATTTGTTTAAATAGACTATACGTATGCTTTTACAATTTTTGTGTTATTATTCAATTACAAGCACATTTTTGATGTAATTATTTTCGTATGATAAAATATGTGTGAATTCATGATACACTATTAGTATTTGAATACAAAAAGTTATAACTGTATTTAAATTGTATGACTATATATAAATTATATACACAAAATGCAAAGTCCAATATCAAAGCTAACAGTACCGCGAGACCCGCCAAAAAAGGCATACCCCAGAAACGTCGTAGCCCATCTCAAGCCGCGATTTTCGATGACCCGATCGGTCGCTTTCACACGCGCGCGCTCGCGACCATAAAAAAAATCATCGCCGGATGTGTATATTTCGCGCTTTCTATTGGGATCACGAATCGCGTTTGACGGCTGAATTTGTAATTCGTGAAAGTGTCGACGCGTATACATTTGATCGATTGACCCTTTCAAACTTCCGGCGTCTGCGCAATTACGCTATACGCGATGTCTGTATGTTCATCAGGAAGAGACGAGATTTACGAGAGATCGTGCGACAGGTGTGCTCAGTTTTATTACTTCGTAACGACTTGCGATGATCTTCTGGAGTGTATAAGTGTTTTCCTCTACTCCGATCACTTTTTCTAACTACATCAGCCGAGTGCAGTATAACAGATTATCGGGAAAACGAAAGTGAAATACACGCAATCAGTCCGCGCAATACTCTGTTCCGGAATGACAGAGACGATCCGGGAGTTGCAACGAGCCGTGAGAGAAAAAGGCGACAGTTCTAATTTGTTCCGTCGCGTTTATATGGCAATAGCTGAGCTTCTTCACCTTTTTTTTTTAAGTTTGAAGAAGCAGGTGTTGTAGAAACAATAGCTTCGTTAATGGAAATTGCTCTTGGCAGAGTAAATGGGCTTTTGTTTTCTTTTTTTTCCTACTTATTTTGCAAGAACGGGGTTTATTTATTTGCATTGCGTGCGAGTCGCTTTAGATCTTATGGGTTATTTGAGAGATTGTTTTATTATTAGACGCAAGTAGATAATGCTAGGTGTGGTAATAAGCGTGTATTTTAATTTGATAATATCTTGCTGTTTGTTAATGAATTGTTATACAGCAATTGTTTCAATACTTATTCATGTATTTAGGTATTAGTAACAAATTTAATACAATTATTTAATGGACACAATCTGTTGTGCAAACAAATATATGTGTTATTACAAAAACAAAAAATAAGAAAAATTCAAACAAAAGCATTATCAATAATCTTTAAAAAATTCAGTACTTACTTTGGGCACAGGCAGCGGGAATTGGTGGCTCGAGAACGCGACCACCTGGTTGTTGGGCTGCTGCCAAAGCGACGAAGACTCCGCCGAGGACGAGGAAACGCAACATCTTGATGCTGCTTACTTTGGTGCTACTATTCTATGTACCTGCAAACCGAGATTTAACTGGTGTTGTAAACGTGATTTTTTTTTTAAGTATAAATTAGATATCTTATTTTCATTATAAATTAGTCGTGGTATCTTTGTGAAAATTAATAATTTATTAAAGCTCAACTATTCCGATTGTTATCAGTACTGATAGTAAAACGAACGTGGAACATTTTCATTCATAAATCCGCGTGTCTTTATATACCTATAGGTGAATGTATCCTTTGAGGAAAATTTCTTTCTTCTAACTTAGTACAATATAACTTCAAATCACTTCCTTACATTTTATTTATACCGCGTAATATAACCATGTGTAATTTTCTTTATGGCGCTTCCAAGGCGTATTTACACACAAATTATCAATTCTAGAATCTAATACATTTTTTTTTAGACAAGGCGAAAGGTTAAATCAGTTCATTGCCGGACACACCCCTTTGAAATTCAGAGTAACCATCAATAAAATTCTAATCACCGAATCTACACCATAAAAAATATAAAAGACTTTTCGGAGTCATCGACATGTACAACAAGCAGCTCCGCAGCTTTCTTTCGAACCGGTTCCTCGCGCGCGTGTATATACACGCACAGCGTCGCGTTTTCGAGGTACCGAAGATTATAAGGTTGACGAGACTTCTTTTTCTCATTTCGTGATTCAACGATGATTAGAAATGGTTCGCGGAACTACTGTTGTATAATTCGACCTGCTTGTGAGATTTGAATCGAGATATGTTAAGATTTTTAAGCGTGGATTTGATAATTATAGATGGTAGAATTTATATTATTTTTTCTATATTTATTGGAGAAAATTAAACGTTTGATAAGTATTCGGCATTTTTTTTATAAATTATTATAATAATTGTCATTAAAATAATCAATTTTTGTTCGAGTGAAATGAGCAGGGTTCCGCAATTGTATTATTCCAAAGGTGATAAAAATGAACAAGTTCATAATATTTCCTATTTTGTTATGATTATATCAACTTATTTTCATCGCCTTTAAAACAATTTACTCATGCCATATCATTGTTGAATTTTCTCAAACAAAGACGCACTCCTCGTATACCGATTTTCCGTAAAACTTTTCCAAACATCACTTTCCGATTTCTCACAGCTAAAAAAAAATAAAATAAAACTAAAAATAAGCCCTTTGTAACTACATAATATAAAACACTGGTAAAAATACACTGTTGGATAGCACACTGCATGTAAAAATTCCTTGCGTAAAAGTAAAGCTCGTCACATCGTACCTGAAGAGAGCGATGCTCGATCGACGACGTTCGCCGGTGAACTACAGCGCAGCCGAGTCTCCGGTACCTCTATATATACACAACGCGCCGCTTCTTCTTATTCTTTTTCTTCTTCTTTTGAAGTCCTGTCGCCGGCGAACGTCGTGTATATACAATGGTCGTTAGAGTGCGACGAGCCTCGAACATTCGGATGTGATTGAATTTTTTTGTTTTCAACTGCTTTGCAGAGGGGTTGTATTCTATTTAGATTTTTTTATTTACAGCAGAGTGACGTGCGTATTCTGCTGCAAAACATTAGTTGTAAGGTTTATATTTGTGTACACTGCGAAAGAATTCATAAGTAAAACGCTTCTGCAATATATATCCATTTAATATATTTAATTTATTTTCGTTTTGAATTTTTAATTTCAAACAATCAATACACACGTGTTCGAATTAATTACAAACAATACGAGAGTTATTCTTTTTTTTCTTCAAATCTCAATTTTCACACGCCTGGCAAGATTAATTTTCATTCACTTAAAAACTCGTTATATAAGCGTCTTACTCCACAGAACCATTAAAAATGTTATCTCTGAAATACTCCGAAACAATGAATTACCCCTTTTTCAGCCTCGCCTATACGACTTCTTCCGAAAGACATTTTCGGTCAGTTGCTCAAGGCACACAATCACGTGCATCGTAAACCAAATTTATTTGGCAATCCTTGGGATTCTCCGATTGCTAAGTAGTTTTCTCAAATCACCAGATTATACCATAACGATTTGTATCTTATTTATAATAGCCTCATCATCGTTTCCGCGTTCGCTAAAATAGAAAATCAGTGCGCGCGGTTTCGTTTCGAGAAAACCGCATCAAATGTCGCTGTACTTAACGTAATGTCTGTAAATTATATTGTTGTAACCGTCAGCTCAACCAGACAGTATATTTCATAAAAATATACCCCCATATATATGTCTATAATTAAGAGTTCCCATATATATCTCTCGATTAATTGGCGCGCAATCGTGGCATATAGCCGCAAATGAATCAAAAATACGTTCGACGGTATATGTGTGTGGTATTATAATAGACCACCACGAGTGAAAGCGATAGGAATTTCAAATTCCAAAGAACGCAGTGAATTTTCCTGCGCCGATCGATGTGTCGTTTGGAAAAGTGTTTACGGGTCTAACTCTTCTCTGTAATTGCTTTTCGCGGTATATTAAACGTCGAATTAGCGATTAAATAATAGATATGGTGATGTGTGTACGTCGCGTTGATTATATACAGGAGATATTGAGGTATATGATTGTCATGATTTCGCGACGAAATAGTGGAGAATATCCTTCGACAAAGGATGCACCTCTTCTCGCATTCAAGGACGTACGTGATTATTCGCACGTGATCCGCTTAGCTTCGCCGAAGTCGTCTCTGATGTTACGATACATAGCGGGGGGACCATCATGTGAATTTCGATCACGTTGAAATATTTTTCGGGTGATTCGACGATGTTACGTTTTTTTTTCTTTTTCTAGAACTTTCGTAAAAGTTGCATTTGATGAATTTTTATAGTAAATCTTTATAGAGTGAGTTGTTACACAATAAGCGTTAAATATTTATAAGCATCTTTAAATACATGTTTGACAAAAAGAAAATATTGTTTACCCAATAACAATCTATTATATATTCACACAGTTTAGAATATTTTTGCGTCTATAATTATTATAAAAATGAAATCGCCAAAAATAAAAAAATGAAACCGATTTTCACACACACACACTGACCGATATAATAACCGATCTCGAGCGCAGGCACCCGAAAATCCAACACTATACAGGCACCAAATCTCACGTCAGCAAACAAAAGAGCAAGTGCAAGCAGGTGAGTATATAGTAGGGGAAAGGTGGTACAGTTACCGGGCCCCCGAACCGGCCTCTTTCTCTCGCGTGTATATTATTCCGGCGGCCGATTTTCACTCTCGAACGCACGACTTTTCTTGTATGTCCGCACGTTCTCGTGACTCTCGATCGTCCGAGGATGATAGGACGATATTTCGTTGTGATGTTTTCTCGCCGGTTCCCAGCCTGATGAGAAAAGGTGGCAGGTTATATTAATCCTCTCGCGCGTGACCGGATGAATTGAATGAAAGTGTGAGGTGTGAAGGAGATCGGTTGGATGCATCGCAAGTGGATGAAAGTAAAATTTTTGGATGCTGTTGCTCTGATTTTTTTTCGTATTGTGCTGTGTGTCAAAACTTCTCTTGTGATAAAATGAGATTTTTTTAACGATACCTTTCAACGATACATACAATAATATTTTACCGATCGTGTATATCGGATATAATTTATTTTTAAATTTTAAAATACACACCGCTCGAACCCAATTAAACTGACATCGACAACTCCTTCCATCTCTTGTGAGTTAAAAAACAAATCGTCGATGAAAAACTTTCTCTCCGACAACCGATTTTTTTCTTCTTCGTATTCTCCTCCCCTTATCTTAATAATATTTTCAATGCAAATTTGCAAAGCGAATTGTCGGCGGAGAAAGTCCGGAGAAAAATAGTAGGCGAATTACAATGACAAAAGGATCGCTTGCGGCATCCATTTGTCAAAGCAATTACTACACGATAGTCGCGATAACGCGCGAAGTAGGCATCGTCGCGCATCACGCGCGAAAAAAACGAAAAAATCGGTAAGTACACGAGGTTTCCAAAAGGCTCTCTCACTTTTGCACATTATATTCCCGGAGACGTGTCCTTCTCTTATATTCAGGAAACTAAACACAGCGCGTTACATCACTGCGTATAGCTAGAATTTTACATTTTAACGCTCTCGGTTCTTGTGTATTTAAAACTCGCTCACGTACCGGTACTTTTCCCCTCGAGACGTCGTCGTCGTCGTCGTCGTCGAGGATTCCTGTGGCTTTTTTTTTCTCGTAGGAAAGTAAAAGGATCGCGTGTCGAGGTGTCTTGTAAGACTGAAATGTTGTTTGTCGAACACGTGGGATGAGTCAGTCGCGAAATTTTTATATACGAAGGTTTATATATAGTTAGAGGAGTCGATATATTATCGATATAGACGCGCTCAGGAAAATTATTGGGGGATTAGATAGTTTGCGCGATTGGTTTATTGGTCTCGCGAATGAATAGGACTGGATTTTTGCGGAAACTTGTCTGCATATCACAGCTTCGTATTGAGTTATGTCTATTTTTAATAAAAGTCTTCTAAAAGCTTCTGTCCCCCGTCACTTTAAATAATTTTTCGTGATGTGCATAAATGCCGTATAAATAAACTCCATATAAATATTCATATACAGTCGCTAAGTATCATCGTTTATAGTATTTTAGATCAACGCATATAAATACCGATTTCTTCCTATAACCCAATCGTTCCCACAAATCTCCCAAACCTCACAAATCACTCGTCGGCATTCGAGATAACGAAAAACGGGTTTCCCACAGCATACATGCCAGCCCTATATCAGAAAAAAAGCGAAAACTCATTTTTCCCCAAACAAACATTATTACCTAATCTCTCCATCGCAGAAAAAAATCGTCTCCTCACTTTTACTCGACCACCCAAAAAAAACGTTGCCGATCCCATATACCGATCGAATATTCAGACACACACGTATAATACGCGCGCTCGTGTCTCGGCTAATGGCATATGTCTTTCCTTCTTCGCTCATTATACATACAGTCTACATACGAATAGATACACATAAGCTCGACGACGACGACAAACCGCGCCCATGCAAATTTCGAATATGTATATATATATACATATATACCGCGCGCGGCTGCTTTCGATTTTCTCTATTCGTTAGCGGCGCATTAATTATAATATGTGTGCCGCTGAAAGAGGATTTCACGCTGCGGTCGCGCGGCGATAACGGAAAAAATAGTTTCTTTATTGCTGATGCGATGGGAGGAGAACTGATGGCGCGTGATTTTCGAGGATAAGGAGTAGGCGCGTTATATAGTTTGGGAGTGGATTGAAAAAGAAAGTCGAGGGATTAGAATACGCGAAAATCGGTTCGCTTGATCGACGAAGTGAAGAAGTGATTATACACGATGCTTGATTTTTCGTTTTCTAATAGCGATGAAAGTGTATCGAGAGTATTATGTATATAGCGACTCGAACATTCAAAAGTGTATTAATTATACATTTTAACAGATTTATGTTTCAGATTATTTCATTGTTAGAGTATATAACAGATAAGATTGTACATGTGCAGTATGTATTTACAATTGAAATCGCCAAAGAAAGCATCCACTTATATACGCGCACTTAAGAATGTTAAATTTTTCAAATCGAGTCAGTGATATGATAAAGACGCGACTGAATAATAATCGCATCCTCGATCCGGAATATTTTAACAAACGACGGCGCCTCTCTTCAAGAAAGTCCTATTGCAGCGATCGATAAGTTTTTAAATTCGAATGAAAAAAATCAAAGATAAAAATCTCGACACATACGCACGCTTAGACTCGTGATGATGTCCTAGAAAATTGATTTATTCCGCTTGTTTATTATCTAATAATAAATTTACGACTTTGAAGCGCGTCCCCTAATAAACATCAAAGTATCTAAGTGTCTATACTAACGAAAAAAGTGATGAAATCAAATGCAAACCACTGGACAATATATACCGATCGTCAAAGCCGATCGTAATCTCGGCTTGAATCGACGTCTCTATGCTAATGAAAGCCGTATACGTATATGTATCTACAACTGCAATTCCATTAAACTCGTCGCCTCTATAGCCACTCACGCACAAAGGCAAACCGAGAGAAAGAAAAAGAACAAGCATATGTACACACACAATACAAAAAGGTCGCAGCCTCGATTACCGATTTAACGTCTTTAGCGAAAGTATACGCGTCTAACACACGCGACGAGGATGTCATATACTTACCTTTGCAAACACACATGCGTATGTGTATATATGTCTATACTCGTTCAAATATAGCCCGGACTTTTTTGTGGAAAAAAAAGAAATGGAACGCAAGCCCTGAACAAACTTGATTTTCTACTGTATGGTATCGGGCGCGGACCAAAAGTACCGCTAATTTCACTTCTCAGCGTCGCGTTTCTTGGAAGAAATAAGAGAGAAAGAGAGTGAGAGAGAGAGAGAGAAAGAGAGAAGGATGAGAGAGAAAAGCGAGACCTGCTTTAAGGCGCTTTGTTCGAGAGACCGCCGATGGACACACGAGCAAAATTTTGCGGTACATCGAGAAAGTTGCGAGGATCGGTGCTTTTTAAAAGATATTTATTAATTTATTTGTATATGTTTGAATCGGCGGCTCTCTTGCTGACCCGATTGGAAATTTAAAAGTTGCAGTTTTGGTTTCCTTTTTTGCAAGATTGCAAATTTTAAGGTTTATTGATGGAACGAAATTGAAACTGTAATTTTTTATATGGATCAGCTTTATCATTTAATTATTCACAAGATATATCCGTGTGTAGTGATATTGTGTATAAAAATATAACAATCACTTAAAACTTGTGTCTTGACTTTTAAAGCTTAAAAAGTCGTTAAAAATATTTTAAGCGCGGGACTGTAATATGGCATATATTTTTTGATTATCTATTATATATAATATGAGAAAAAGAAACGCAAGGATTGATATTGTTCGTTATCAAATTATAATTATTTATGAGTTTATATTTTTATATGTTGTTGTATATCAAATTTAACTATTTAAAAAAATATACCATCATTGTTTAAAAATAAATAAGTATAATGTATGCAATAAATTGCGTTATACATAAATAGTCATAGGGTCATAGATTTCTAATATTAAAATTTTGCAAGCATTTTTTTGTTATCAAAGAAAATTATCGCTTATAATCATCAATTAACTAACAATTAATACAACCATTTATAATAAATAATCTACGCTGTTTTACTGACAAAATAACAAAAATTCAGTTGATATATAAGTACTTATTAATAAAAATTTGCAAATGCTTACCTGGAGCTGGCTGCACCTCTCTCCATACCAACCTAACCTCGCGCATGCGCCTTCGCGCACTCTTCTCACCTGCGCGGCCGAAAATCATCAGAAAACAAAACCTGCACTTGTCTCTCTTAAGGGGGGAGGAGACCAAACTCCGTGTTTCAAAAGTGGCTGGCTTTTTCCGACAGAAATCGACAGGTCCGCTACGCGGAACGGCTGAAACCAGTGAGTTATAGAGCCCTCTGTTGGCATCAGAGGAATTCATTATCATATTATCAAATCAAATCTACTGTGCCGACATTTTCTTTATCGGTTTAAAAAATACTCTTTATGACACAC
>UCQR01073183.1:2554-14318 GCA_900474235.1 Cecidostiba semifascia
ATAGTCGTAATTCGATAGTCAGGCTATAGTATGTGTATCGATTCGTTCGATTTTTTTTTTTTGGAAAATGAAAATAATGTATTATTCGATAAACAAAAATAAGTAGGTATACACTAAAATTAGACTTTGTCACTGTGATCGCCATAGGATGTCTCACGGCCAGTATTTTCCTATAGATTCGTTGCCCCGCGTGTCGGAAGAGCAGTATTATATTATAAGAAAAACGAATTTCGTCGTATCACGCATAGATACATACATACATATATATATATACACGTCTGAAGAGGGGTCAATTCGTGCGACACAGCAGAAAGCATTTAGCGGCTAACAATATCGCGGCCCTTCCGAAAATAGCCGACCGCCGCCTCGAAATATATAATACACACGCATATGAGCGGTGATGTAGTGTATTCGTTGGCTCTATACACGAGAGGCGCGGGTAGTGATGATCACGATGATGCTCGTGTATAGTATATATATATATACAGGAGGTCATTATATAGCGACTCTTGTTTGTGGCGCGACGTCGAGCTGGCTGGCGATCGTCGAGACAGCACGACATTTTTGATGTGCAGCACGTGACTTTTGGCTTGACTGCACTGACGAAGATGGAATTCATAATAGTGCGATAATGATAAACAATTTATTGTCATGTGATTAAAATAGATATAAATGTCTGACCTCATTCGACACACGTTTCTCAATTTCGAAATTGTTACACTTTCTTCCAGTTTAAAGCATATCAACGATGATAAGCTTTACTTGAAGAAATAAGCTGTCTCTAATAAATAAATGAAACACAGTTTATTTTGGAATTGCTTGCCATTCTGGTTAGGAACGATTCTGAAAATTCAGTGTATTATATACTTACGTTCACTCGTTATACGCGCTATATTACTATAGGATATTATAATTTCTCACTTATTTCTGAATAGCAGTAGTGCATCGTTCCCAAATGCATTTATGCTTATTTTCACGGAATCAAAACAAGATAAAATTATGGTTGAATATAGTTAGAAAAACATTTCTCGTCTTCTGAAAGCGTCGTAATAATACGAGCATATGGATAACAGTTGGCAGCTATATTCATGTCGAGGTTCATTTATAATCGCGTGCATAAATGTCTGGGCACGTTTAACTATCGTTCTTCCAAATATATATTATATAGGAAACGTATATTTAAAATGAAAACACATATTTCTTTCATTGAAATCATGATATTTTCTCAGGATGTTATAATCTGTTATAGAGCAATATACATTTACACAATTACGTAACATTAAAATCGAAAGTCATTTAATTAAATTGCCAAATCATCATCATCAGGTTAATTAATTTCTGTATACAATCTACTGTACATGTAACAATTAAATACTTGAAGATTAAACGTTTCTTCAGCCAGTTGAAAGAGACACGCCTAAATGGAGGTGGAATCTCTCGTCATCTGCGTATTACGTATAATATAGAATTCATCCCTATGACAACCACCAGATTATCTTACAGTTACGTAACAGTGACGTCGTCCGTATTTATTATGTATTATATCATAACCGGTATCTCTCAGTATTCACGCGATCACACCTGAGCATGAAAAGAAAGGAACAAAGAATGAATATATAAACGAGAAAGAAGCTGCGGCGGTTGCAGGGCGATCAGAAATAAAGAAGAGAATAAGAGTGGTTCAACTCTAACAATTAACAAAGTTTTTTTGCTCAAGGTAATTATGAATTATTGTAACGAAATCGAATCTATAGGTACAAAGTTTGCCAAATGGAGTAAAGGTGACCAGAGCTCTGTTACTTACATATTCACGAGGCTAGTTCTTGAATTACAAAAGGTGCATATCAATTATACCAGTTCGATAAAATGACTTTACACTGCAGCGCAGTTAATAATTCAAGGCCCGAAAGGTAGAAGAATTATAAATAATAATAAAATTTCTTGTTTTTAAAAGAAAAGTTATGAAAATTGTGGCTTCACATATTAGAAATTGAAGCCTCATTAAAGCACAAAAGCTCGACCGATAATTGGTACATACAGTCTCTGGAAACAGTATAAGCTAAACTGAATGCAGCTATCAGTACACGAGGATGCAAACAAGTGAACCCAGCTTTGACTTATAATTAAAGCGTTACGTCGACACGCCGTATTAATTAAATTCTCTCTCCGTGTTTGTATGTGTAACACCAACGCCCGCTATACAGCCTCGTTTTCCTTGAACCCATATATTCAGTTGGGCGAAACGTGGCCTAGCGACGACGAGCAGGGGGTTGCTACCCTGGAGCTTCGATAATTTGTACACTCCTTACACGAGCTGCTGCACTAGGAGCCTATTTCTATTTTTTGCCTTGTACGTCTATATACCTATATTACACCTAAGGCATAATAAAGTTGATGGTGATTTTTTTTTGCATTTGCTGCGAGACAGCTGCGGGAGTCTAAACGGACAAGGGCAAGGTAAGGTCGGAGAACTGCTTTTTATCTTTCTTTTTCAAACGAAACTGATGTGCGTCTCCTTTGTAAAGTTTTTTTTTTAAGAATGTAATTGATGGGATTATGTTGCAGGGAATGAGAGCAAGTCAAGTTTTGTACATTAATCAACATTTATTTTGTTTTTATATACAAAAGAGGCCGCCTTTTTCTTCGCTCGGCGACAAGAGTAATCACAATGACGACTGTATTATCGTCTCTAATTTTCATTTACAGTCATATATACCTATATATATATACGTTCCATCTTTCTCTATGTACATTGATATATCATATATATATACGACTATATAATACACTGAATATGTATAATGTGACGTAAAAATAAAGTCATGTATTCTCTGAGATCGTTAAGGATCGTCCACTCGGCGATAGATAATCTGGGCGAAAAGTGTGTGAATTAGCTTTGAAATTCACAGTTCTTTTGTCCGATGAAATTTAAAAGCCAATCGACTTTTCGCAAAGCCTCTATCACCTAAAAGTGTCACATACGTATCTTTTGCGTTTGTGGCGGGTTATCATTTTTTTACTTTTTCACTTTCGTGTAAATATACAAATATATAAACGTACCCCTCGTTTATGGTGACGATTAGGCCATCTCGGCTAAAAAAATCATATATTGTTTGGTACATCGGTTAGTCTTAATACAACATTGTTATATAACGATACCTCCGTATACATACATTCAATAACATACATTGCAAACATTTTTATCCTTAATTTTATTATTATTATTATTATATGCAACGAGCAGAAAACACCTTCGTTATCGTCTAATAAAATTTAGTTATCTGTTTGCTGTCATACTGTTTATACATATATTTTGGGTGAACATGTCGGGTTTATTATTTCTACATAATACCTACGTACAACGTGTACACTGTTGAGATGATTTTTTTAAGGCCGATATGGCAAGTTTCGATTGTAATGATGCATATACGTACGCATTTGTCCATTGTCATTTCGTATTTATTGCACGCGCGTCCTTTTTATACTTTTCTCGCGTGAAAATGACAATGGAAAATCTAAACAAATTTAACCCTGTTAACCTTAATTGTTCTAATGCGATATTTCAAATTCCACTGAAGCATAGTTTTTGTTTCTCAATCGAAAAGACTGCAATTCAGTATATAGAAATGGAAAAGTGATTGTTCGTTATTAATTCTCGAGGATTCTCGACCGATTAAAAAATGTACGTATAATTGACTCGTTAACATATTGATTGGCTTCGTGGCGGTATAAGAATGTGAAAAATTCCTTCGAAAGAAATATATTACTCGTTTATTACACGTACGAATATAATTGTCGTATGAAAATCAATTGTCAAAAATTATATGCTGTGTATATCCATAGGATTTATGTTCTATAGCTACGATGAAATATACCCCATTATATACTGTACAAGTACAAATAACGCTCGTAATATGCGCGTACTTATACGATAAATAAGATAACTTTTATCAACACAGCTGGGAGAAAACGTTGAAACTCCACGTTACTCAATGACTTGCATTATACATTTTAATTCGACGATCGCGCTTTTCTAATCGTATTAATCTAATAATTTTTTCAATCCTTTTATACAATCTTGGACCCATCAGCTCGTGTAAACGTACAACTCACACAAGCGTTTTATTATTTTCTTTTTCTTTTAAACATCTTGCTCCAAATTTTGAACATGATACAATCAAAGTATATCATTTTGAATTTCTCTCGTGCAACGTACAGCTTTAACGAATCATCATCATTTTAACATGTGACGCCATTGATCTATAACGAATATATATACAACCGCGTTCGGAAGGTATTTTTCATTTTACTCACGCGCGCACACACACACATATATATATATTTCACATAAATCTTTATAAGAATATATTATACATACGTTATGTGCATGTACATACTGCGGGTAGTGGTTTCGAATCGCTAATATCTATCATTATATATGTACCGATTGTGTATCAACTGGGCCTTAAACTATAGGTTTATTTCATGTGGTCGTATCAGCTAACGATTGAAATCATATAGTATACAGCTATATATAGTACGAAAATAAAAGCTTTATACCTTATTAAGACAATAATATATAATTCAAGTATTATTTTAAAATAAAATCCGTTAAAATTAAATCGTTTCCCTTTTCAAACCAATATCCGGCAGTAAAATTTCTTACTTTCATCGATTCGAGGCATATATTTTCTTTGTCCGATAGTTATAATAAAACTGGAAAAATCATAATTGAAAGTAGCTGTACTCGGATGTCTTTTACATGGAAGCATTGAATATATTGTCTGTAACATTCGAACATCTCTTCCTATAATATTTATATCGTCGCGCATATGTATAATCTTTTCTCTTTTAGCAAGCCCCACTCCCCATTATATATTATATAGTATATGATAGCTTAGCATCGAGGCACTTATGAACTATCATAACCATTATATTTTAGACTCCGAAAAAGACAAAAGAAAAGACTTGTTTCTCTCTCACTAATAATTGTCTTCGAACCAACTAACAATCTATACAAATAACACACACACATCATCTCAGCCACACGCGTCTCTCTTTCACTCGTGTCCCTCACGCATAATCAAACTCACGTATATGTATAATCAATATATCACGATAGAAGTGTGTGTGGGTGTGGGTGTGGTGTTGGCACTCACGCAGTTAATTAATTCGTTCAGCGTTTGGCACTATATGTCTAGTTGGGACGCTCTTAGAGATCGGCGACCAGGCCGATTTCGCCGACGCTGTACTTCCGAGTTTTGCTCACGACCTTGAGACAGGGTTCACTGGAAGACTTGGACAAGTCTCATATGGATCCGCCGCTGGTGTTCGTGGTCAGTAGGCCCGCGTCTCCGACGTTGGAGTCGCACTGCATGACCCACTCCCAGATCCTCTTGGTCATGTCTTTCTGATCAACGGACGTCTCGAGGCCGTAGCTGTTCAACAGCTTCTTCAGCTTGTTCTTGTTCTCGTCGAAGTTGTTGCGATCGTCGACGATTGTGTTGAGGTAGAGCAGACTGTCGGCCGGTCGCACGAAATTCTCGTCGACCGAAGTCGAGGTCGCGCTGTGGCTGAGCTTGCTAACGCACCAGACGTCCTTGAGGTACTTGTTCACCTCGGTCACGGGTGGCCTCTTCTCGGGCTTGTGCTCGAAGACGCGCCTGAAGTAGCGCAGCATTCGGGGAGTGAAGCGTCGGAAGTTGGTCGGTATCTTGGTGGTGCGTCGCTTGAGGAAACGCTGGAAAGCCGAGTAGTCCGGATCCTGAATGAGATCAGCCGATTGCCAGGGTGGGTTACCAGTCAGGCAGACGAACAGGACGATACCGAACTGCCAGCAGTCGGCGCTCCTCTTGCAGTTGTACCGCTCGTTCTTGATGATGTCGAGGATCTCGGGCGGCAGGAAGGAGGCCCAGGTGCAGCGGATCTTGCTGACGAGGCTGCCCTCGCGCCTCGTGCAGCCAAAGTCGCAGAGCTTGATCTTTGACATGTCCTGAGCGAAGACGAGGATGTTCTCGAGCTTGACGTCTCGGTGAGCCAGTTGCTTCGAGTGGAGGAAGTCCAGGGCCGAGGACAGCTGGGAGGCGATCTTCTTGCAGATGTCTTCACCGAGACCGCCGGCTTTGACGTTACCGGCCAGGTCGCCGAAGACCGCGTGCTCCTGGGCGAAGACGTAGCAGTTCTCGGCTTTGAAGGCCACCGCGTACGAGCAGAGTATGTTGGGATGAGGACTTAGATGATAGGCGTAGTGGAATTCGCGGAAGAAGTCCCTCTCGGTGGTGAGCTCCTGGTGCACGGCCTTGAGGACGACCCTGGTCTGGGTTCGCTTGTGGGTCGCCAGGAGGACCTTGGCGAAGCTACCCTCGGCGAGTGTCTTCTCGACCTGGTACTCTTTGCTCAGGTCCAACTCGTCCAGGCTGACCTCCTGGACCTTGTGGATGCCCGACTCCTTCTTCTCGTTCAGCTTCATCTGGAAAATCAAAAATAGAGACCGGCGGTCAGAGATAAAACGGATAATTTAATTTGCGGCGAACCACGTATTTCGTGTGGTAGGTACAATATGTATGATGTCGATCGATGAGCCGTCGGAATAAGAATAGAGATTTGACCTGTTCGCATGTAGGAGGTATATAGAAATGCGCACAGCTGACCTTTCTCTGAAATATTCCGGCCGTATTATATGTGTGTGTGTATTGTAAAGACGTACCACGCGCGTAATAATTAATATAGGCTAAAGTCGAGAACATACCGGGGATGTACAGCTATAGAGCGCGTCATATCGGTTACGTCATCGACGATGATGCACTGGACTCTCATTCTCTCTCAATACGCATCTGTCGTCGTACACGTGTTTCTCTCTGTACACCGCGTGTTTCTATATATATACCCATGCGGGTATAAAAGACGATCGGCTATGAGCCCATAGAATGCTGGAACTAGGTATATAATGCATCGATCTTTCTCTCTCTCGCGTGACGTCCCTCGATATATGGGCACATTGTGCGGATCGACGTTATACCGCTCAGTCGTGAAATTAGATTCCGTCAGAGGCTGCTCTCTTTTCCTTCGATAATCGACTACTGACGCGAAGCAACAGCAGCAGTAGCCGCTGACGACGATAACACCGCGCGCTGACGTATACTTATTATATACTCCACATTATCAGGGACCCCCGCGCGAGTTTTAATTGAAAAACTGTCAATGGCTGTATGACACACTATACCTACACACTCGGAGACAACCTAGACACCGCGAGTCTGTCCAGCGCGCGTGGAAACTATAACTGCGACATTGATATAAGCCGTTATTATAAGCTCTTTGATTCGCATTAAAATCGGTTGATACCTATACTCGGTGATATAAGTGCATTATTGATCCTTTGCGTAGGCGGAAGCCTCGAATGTGACGGCGCGGGTTTATATTGTATGTATTATAATATTATAATATGCTTTTGAGATTAATCAGCAGCGGTGTGCGCCTTACATAACACGATGGCGGCTTATTATTTAATATATTCGCGCGTCACGTTCATTGAGGAATAGCGCAAGTGTATATATTGGACTGAGAGAGAGAGAGAGAGAGAGAGTTTGTCCATAAGCTTCATCGATCCATCACGGGCAGAATTCTATTTTTATAACTCATACTGGAAAAGACAATGCTGCGCGGTTGAGAGATCGTTACAATATCCATACTTACAATATCCGCGTGGAAAAGTTATTCGAGCTTTTATATTTGTTTGCCATATTACTGATATAGGTGCATATAGTTCGGCAAGCTATTTTGCGTGCTCGTGGTGGGAAACATTCTATTGTTTTCCCGAAATCACGTACCAAGACGACGACGACGACAATGTGTTATTAGAAATAGCACAGCCATTCGATACGAAAGGCGCGAAAATTTCGATGACCAGTTCCATAAATAACCAACCATCAGATTCTTCTCTACGTGCCGGTATTCGCTTGGTATAGTATCCTACTATATGTATAATCGTAATAATTGAAGCGTGAGCTATATACTATTCTCCGTCGAGCAATGTCACGGGCATAATTTCGTGCAGTTCGACGCCGGGAGAGTATATAGGTGTATTGTGGCGCTCTCGCGGGTCGATCGATAATTTCGCCTTCTGGTGGCGAGCCAAATGTGTGTGTGTGTGTGTGTGCGCGCGCGAACGTACAAAAAGTCGCGTAGGTGCGTAAATAATGCGAGCATATCGAGCTTGTCCTTCTTTCGCGGCTGGGATGTTATATAGGTATCGCTGCAAATAATGGAATACGTGACTGCCGGAAGGTGAACGTTTATTATAATGCTAATTGATAAAAGTGGACTAGAGTATATACCTATATAGGTTGAACGTATATCTATGTGGGTTATTGGCTGGATTTGATTTTTCTAATTGGTTTGCTTTGCGAAAACGATTGATCTGGGATCATCTTGAAATTAATTCAGAATCATTGTGCGAAGAGATTTGAAAATTTTCAGCTTTCTTTAATCATCATAGTGTCAGTACAATATTGAAAAGCGAAAATGAGCGAGTGAAGAAAAAAAAATTCAATCTTGGATAAATTGTGAGAAAAAACAACACACCTTATTGAGGCACACGGGTGAAGTTTGCAATCGCAATTGCAATACTCATTTCGAACACGCACAGGACATCTGTTATAAGGAAACGCGGATCGATTATTATTTAACACGAAGCCGCTCGACTGCTATTTCACTTCGGTATCAATTGATGTAGAGAGATGCTTTGTTATTTCCTTTACGCACGTCGTGCGGTATTTATTATGCAAAAAGTGTGTATAAGTACGCTATTATAATAAAGTCTCATAGTCATTCTTGTTACACTGTGCGTAACAACATGAGTTTCGATGTGTTATCGTTGAAGAAAGCACGTTATTCATTACCGAGATAAAACTATTTTTGCAGAAATTTAGATTATAAATTATAAAATTATTTTAAAAAATTTTTGAATCACAGAGCAACAAAGTGCAAGTGCAGCCTGCTTATCTTCATAAGAATGGATTACATTATATTATTATGGATTAGAACCTTGATAAAAAAAACTCGCGATAATCCTGCAGCTTGTTCCACCGAGATTTCTCACTGAAAAATTCGCACTATAATATCTGCACTCGCTGAAAAAATTCATCAAGACCAAACTTTTCCTTCGAATCCCCGGAAAAAAAAAAATCTAAAATTAAACAACAATTTTTCATCGCAAAGAACATCAGCAGTGTGTACATATAAGTCTCGAGCGCGTATACGATTCGCACAGGAGCAGTAGTATATAGCTCTACTCGCGTGATTTATTATAATAACGAAAAGAGCATATGTCGTAAAAATAAAGTCGAGAAGATGACAAAAAAAAAAAGAAGGCGAAAGAAAAATAATATCGAGAAAGAAGTCGTCAAGTTCTGGGAAACGTTGGAGAGCTTTTCTCTTCTTGTTGACTGTCCTCCTTTCCAGTTAGCACCGGTTCTCATCTCTCGCACGAGCTTCTTATAACAAAAACCATCGCCCGCGTGTAGGTATATATATAAATTTTTGTTTGTCACGTCTATTTTAATTTCGCGCTTTGCGGGGGCTAACAACAATGGAGTGAGAGGGAGTGAGAGAGAGAACACTTGTATAGCGATATAACCCGCGCGGAAATTCTCCGAGCTCGCGAGAGGGAATCAATACACCAGTGTGTGTGTGTATATGTATACACACGCACACATATCTGAATCAGTTTTGACATATTTCACGGTGCTCACCTTTTGTGATTGTGCAGTGGAGGCTTGTCTCTGCAGAGAATCCTGGGAAGCTGTCACGAGAATCATGGGTCGATCGTCGTCTCTCTCTCTCTCTCTCTCTCTCGTGACGTCTTTCGCCCTGGCGACTCTCCCTTGGGGATACGCCCAGCAGTCCTATATATTATCCAGACAACTATATTTGCACTGTCACTATATATATAATCAACACAGTTTTTACAGATTAAACACGAGCGTTTCTCTTTGATTCGCGACTATGTACGACTTGTCGTTGCTTGAGCTTTCTTTCGGTCTGCCGATACGACGATTACATTTTCGTGTCGGCGCATCAGCAGCTGGCTTGCGTCTGGAGCCGTCGCGGCGACGAGCTCCGCTATATATAGCCGAGCCGGCTCGACGGCGCAGACTCGCCCGCGCGAGTTTGCGAGCCATAGGTTGCGCATATCGCACCGTATATCTATATACATAAGTAGCGAACCTCATCTCACTCGGGCTGTATAATATACACCATCTCAAGAGCCATTCAGACGCGCTTCTTTTCGTCAATCCCGCCTTGACATAATATATGTAAGTATCTTTGATGGCTGAAACAGAGGAGAGAAAAACAGTGGGCTTCGGATGTAATGGGAGCAATGCATCGTTACAAGTAATCATCACATGATCACACGCGGGCCTCGCGCGGTCGGTTGCATTCGCGAAATGCCCGAGTCGAGAGAGAGCGACCGCTACCGAATTATTTGGCCTATCTATAACTGAGGTAGTATATAAGTATATGCATATTAGGGATTAAGAAAAAAAAGATGCACGTCACGAACGCTGCTTTTTTATCCTGAGTCCTCTCGTAGGATGAGAGGCTTTTACGGAAAGTACTCTTTTCGATAGATACATTTGAACATATTTTACACTTAACCCTTAAAAAAATAGATATACCCGCAGTAATCGATGTAAATATAAGTACACACGCGACAATACGCGTCGAGGCCAAATCACTTCGGACCTTGCAATCCTTGCATCGAAAAATTGCAGTATGTACGTGTATACACAAGGTGCTTTATATATAAGTATACAGTATCATCACGCAGCCTCGTCATTAGTAGGTATAAAAATAGCTATAGCAGGGAAAACCGCCACCGCGCGCTAACTTGTCGATATTTCTATCGGAAAGTCATATATTAGGAGATCAGTAACTAGATAAGTATAGTATAGACACGCGTAACGCATAAGGACAGTATACGAGGAGTCCAGCGCCACCAACCGGGCCTCATAGCCATAGCTCGCGTCGTGTGCAAAAAACCTCCAATCACGGCTCGCCCACCGCGAGCAGCGCCGCCACTCGTCGTTTTTTTGTCCCGTGCGGAAAAGCGTAACGGTCGAATCTCGAACGTTCGTGCATGGAGGAGGATGAGGAGATCAGGAGATGGGTCAGAGAGCGAGGGATCGTCAGAGGCGTCAGAGCTCGCAGTACAGTCGTGCTGGTGCTGGTCGTGCAGTGCTGAGCTGAGAAGAGTGAGGGACGGAGGCCACGGGAAAGCACCGCCGACCTCGTCGTGTATGTTCAGGTAATTAATAAAACAATACATCCTAAGCAATCATGATGGTTTCTCCGACGAGGGTATTAGATAACTGCAGTTGTATTATTATGCAGTGGTCTTATGAGCGGGTATTATGCAGGTGCAGACAACCGACACGATTTCTTTCGAGAATTGATAACGGTCATGATCTTTTACTAGTCCGCGACGAGCACTGTTGAGTTCCAGAGTGAGCTATTATGCATATATATGTATATAGACATTGTGGCATACCGTGGCCTCGTCCGCAAAAATCTCATGCCACGGCGCGGTACGCATAGCTTCGTATTTTTGTCGAATAAAAGTTCTAAGCGTCATCGTCTCGAGCTATAGGTATTATATGCGCGAACCACGGTGAGAGCAGTGTGCGGTATAATTCGGACGAAAATCCCAACTGCCACCTCGGCTGGGGTAGCATCAGGACAGTTCGCCCCCCCCCCCCCCCCC
>UCQR01073192.1:0-10537 GCA_900474235.1 Cecidostiba semifascia
ATATGCGACGGAGTAGCTTTGCCGTTATATGTGCGCGCGAAAACGAGTATACTTTGTCATGTTTTATATTGAGAACTCTCGAGAGGGAGAGAAAAATGACTCGAGATTTTTCAATTGTATATATGGTATACTTATAGAGGGATAATATATAAAGACGTGCCTAACCTAGATTTGAAAATTATGTAAACGGTTTTGCTGCTGGAAATCGTGAGCTTGAATTCGTGACGTTGGTGATGCTTATGTATATATATATATATACGTCGTTATATGTCTTCATTATTTTTGAAGTCTAATATACTCTCTGGTGACGTCGTCGTTTTATACGTGGAACCTTTGTATATTATGTAGTTTTTCTCGATTCTTCCAGCACATCAGCTGCACGTGGAGAACAATTTACAGGAATCTATATATATATATGTCATATCGACATATACATATGGTAAAAGAGAAAAATCGTACCGATCTTTGCGCATATATATAGATGGTTTGCTCGAACGGAATAAAAATATATCCTTTGAAAAATATAACTACTACTATAATCTCATAATATCGTTATAAATAACAACTTTGCTGTTATAAAAATGAGTCCAAACCGATATAGACTTTAATTGAAAAAAAATTTCAAATTCTCCAAGACAAAGGGCTCTCCTCGAAGTATATCATCAACATTCTCTTCTCTCTAAAAAAATCAAAACCGTATAACATACAGAATAACCTGCTTCTGTCTGTGGTTCACACCAGAGCACACAGGACACACACACAGAGTAGCCCCGTCGAAAGGGAAGAGGCCGACGACACGTATAATATGCAAAGGAGCCAAGAGAGAGAGAGAGAAGGAAACGACGGCGGCGGCGACCGATGACGACGACGAGCAAATGGACTCGCGGTGTGTATATATGTATATAGTATAGTGTACGATACCGTTATCACGAGCTCGAAGCTTTGCCCCCGAGAATCTCTCTCTCTCTCTTTCTTGAGTGCTCGTTTTCGTGCTCGCTTGCGCCTTCACTCCACGCGCCGACGAGAGGTAATATCGGCCCGTTATGTAGGAGAGAACGGCTATCTGCTCTCTCTGTGTGTGTGTATATGTAACGCAGTTCTCTTGACGTTTTGCTGAGCTCTGAGCTTCGAATACCGAAAGTGTTTTAATTGGATTTTCCATTTTAGGGGTGACTCTTTTTACACATGCTATCGGTTGCTTGTGTTTTTATTCTATATATCAATTGGCTTTCATTTTTTTTTTCTTCAGTTCGAGGTCGCAACGCTCGTGCGAAACTTTAAAAAAAAATCGTCGCTACCAACGAAAAAAATTCCAACTCAAAAAAAGGTCTTTTTTGATTCTTCATTATATTAAATCCCCAAACGAATTTATTTACTCTGGTGCCCTATAATAATGGACAATCAAAATAGGCCTTTTTAATTATTATTAAAGATACGCATATATCAAAAGATTCTATAATACACACACACACATAGAAGGTTTTCCAGCAGAGATAAATCTTATCCAATATAACACACAGAATCTCTCCAGCATCAGCGCGGAAGTGAAATCGCATTTCCATAAGTGTAATAATATCCCTCCGACGCAACGGCCGATTATGTCAGACGCAACACACACTCGCGCCCACCTATATATAACATAATACACAAAACCGTCGAAAAGTCTCTTGTAATAACTATACACCTAAAGTTCGTCGTATACATTATAACACACACAATGCAGCGCGTAGTATATTTTTGCACTCTTACTCGCGTTCTCCATCAGCGCATAGGCTTATAGACGCTTAGCTCCCAAGTTTCTCCCGGAACGAATAGCGACGAGTATCAAGGTCTCGGCCAATGGCCTCTCGCGCACTCTGCTGTGTGCTGTATCATATATATACACGTTACAACGTCGGCGTTTATAATCTCGATATATCTATAATATATTATATATGATAAGCCGAGATATATGCATATTGATAAATCGTCTCAATAATCGGCTTGTGTGCGGATATATACAGGTGTGTATATTAAAAAAATGGGGTCGTCTGCGAGAGACTTTTACTCTGACGGAACGTTGAACTTGACGAGAGAGAGAGATGATATTTGGGCGAAAAACGTAAACGAGTCTCGAAGGAGGGACTCTCAATAGAAGTATATCACTCTCAATTCAAATACACACAGTAGTCCTATAGTATAGTGGTTCAACGTCCGGCAGTCGGAAACGAAAGTGGAGAATCTCCGATTTCTCGCTTCTGCTTTTTCATTTTCCCTCTGTATCTTGAGAAAATAGACGTGATGCTGTGTGTATGTATATACGGAGAAGCAAAAGAAGAAGAAGAAGAAGAAGAAGAAGAAAAAAAAGAAGAAGAAGGAGAAGTGAGCGAGGGAGGGATTGCCGTTTCCGTATGCGTGTGGCGGCGCGTTCAGGAACTGCAATGCGTGACCTAGTGCCGTTGACTGCAACGCGTTCTACCTGCAAACTAGGTCTTTCCCTCACGGCTGGATATATAGTTGGACGTGTAGTAGTAGAGAGAAGAGACTAATCGTCCTCCGGCTATATACTGATGCGATTTTTCTTTTTATATGGTTTTTGTTAGATACATTTTTGTATCGTTTCTTTTTTTTTTAGTTTGGAAATCGGTTTTGATCGGTTGACGAGTGTTGTGATTATTCGGTTATTTTTATGTAGATCTGTGCTAAACGCAATGCGTTGAATTTTTCAAAAATCTCAAAATAAATAATTTCCACACTTTGGCATATTCGAATTTTTAACGTTACTATATAAAATCGTTAGAAACGATAACGATTTTTCGTCTATACTAAATTCAAAATCGTCTCTTTCCATTCATCCCTACCCAAAAAGCCACCGTATAAATCCTCATAATAAAAAAAATCGGGAACGACGATCTCGAAGCAATAAACAAACAAGCGCATCGCAATTTTTTCGCTCTACAAAGCATTATGCAGTCTATACAACTGCACTATACTATGCGCTCAATATATAAAGAAATATACATAGTCAGTCATCCATTATCTCTCTCTCTCTCTCTCTCTCTCGCGATCTCTCCACCACAGCATCATCATCATCATCATCATCAGATTCCCCTCTTTCGACGACGTCAACGAACCTTATTATATATTCCAGAAAATTTTGCAACCAAAAAAAAAAAAAAACGAAAACGTAACGTATCATTACAATAATCTAAGTAGTCGATATATAAATAGCACAAGCATAACGAGAAACAAGGATTTAATCTTGCCTAGAATAACCAAGAAAATAGCAACAAAAAATAGTTACTACGTCGCCATTAAGTGTTTCAATAAACTACCTACCTATGGAAAAAAATATCTCATAAAGAGAAAACTCAGAACTCAGAAAAAAATCACCTATGAATTTCGTAGTCTTAATTGTTTTAAGTGGTTATATGTAATAGAATGCGGAAAGTTTTGTTACATTTGCTACTGCAATATATAATATATATAAAAATCTTGATACGTTACTACGTTTTCCACATTCCTTTGCGAATCTCTTAATTATATAAGCGTTGGTTATAATATTTTTTTTTTAGTTTCAAGGTTATACGTACCATTTCCTATGTACATCTTGGTTTGCCTCTACAGGATGCTGTATAGCATTGTAATAAATGGTTAATAAAAAAAAAACACAATATACAATACATTACATAAAAGCTCCCGGTATAAACGTATACGTCTACAACACACAATAACGTGTGTGTGTGTGTGTGTGTGTCTGTCCCCCAGTCGGCCCACATTTGTCAATTGCTCGACGCTGCAGAGCTTATACCGTTAGAAGCGGATTTGTTTACGCGAATGTAAGTGCACTATACTGCGAGAGAGGGTCAATGTCTCCTATGCGGAACATCGAGTAGCTCGCGCGTCGGCCCCGAAGCTATATACCCGGCGCTGCTGCTATACTGCTGCTGGTATATACGGATAAAAACGAATGCGTCACGTGAGGTTTCCTTTTCAAGTGCGCCGGCCTCTTCCTCTCTCTAGCTCTCTCTTTCTCCTTTTCTCGAGCGAGCTTCACTTGGTTCGCATATATGTATTTTTTTTTTTTTTTTTTTTTTGTCGGGATGAGTATAAATTTTGGCGAATCGAGATAAGTATATTAGAGTCATTCATGAGAGAAGCTATAATTAGTCACCTCCATTGATGAGGAGGTAAAAGTCTTTAATGGATTTTCTCGTTTTGTAACGCTGATATGATGCTCGAGTTAATTAGTTTCGTAACTGCTTATCCGCCGGCGCGCTCGACACTTTTATACACTTTTGTTGCTGATGTCGTTAAATTTAAGTAAAAATGAAAATTTTTATAATATAAATTTACAAACACATCCTATGTATCCTGACACACGAGACCTATAAGCAATATCGTTCGTATACAGTGTTGGCCGATGATGAAAGAAAAGGAAGCAAACTCCCGTTACCCATATATACCTCGGCTCTTAGGGCACTTTATATACACGCTTGTGTCTCGCAATCGGCCCTACGGTACCACTATACACAATGTATATATACATCCTCTCGCTTTATATACATATATACATGCGCCTCGAGAGCCGCCGAAAAAGTAAGAGTGTCTAGCGCGAGTTTCGGAGGAGGGGCCGCAACGACGAGGTTCAAAAGACTTTGTACATATATATACCGTTAACACAATGCTTCTTCTTCCCTGTTGGATTTCCCTTTTCATCACAGACACGAGATAAGCTCGCTTTTTTTCTCTCTTCTATATATACACACGCAGCGTAGGGACGACGACGACTGACGGTATGTCTACACCGAGAGTCAAGTTTTTTTTTTTACGGTATTAACTGGCCACTTGCACTTTAGCTGGGAGAAGGGCTTTTGATTTTTAAAGGGCCCTCCCTTTTTTTACATTTATAACGATTTTTTTTTTTTTAATGGAATATGTGTCGTATTCGATTTTTCTTTTTTCAAATTCAAGTTCAAAGACCTCCACGTCAGGTTATTAGAATATTAGAGTAAATAAATTAGACCAGGTATAATCTATACATACTTTGAGTTTATCAGGCGCCAAACGAATTTATTTATACTCTGGTGCCCTATAACAATGTACGATCAAAATAGGCCTTTTTTTGTGCTAGTCGACGATATATAATAATACAACGAAAAGCTCGTGTCTTTTGTAAGACTCTACACAAGAGAGAGCAGTATATAGAAGACGCGCCGAGAAAGAAGAAAGGATCGGAGAATCCGCAAAAGAGCGCGCGATCGGTTAGCTGGCCGGTCAGCGACCCCTTGACAAAAAATCAACTCTCTTACGCATTGTGTGTGCCACTTCACTTCTCTCTCTCTCTCTCTCTCTCTCTTTCTTTCTCGCGAGAAATCGTAGGAGTCGTGCGCCACACACACACATACACACAAAGTGTATAGTCTGTGTGTAACGGTTGTGTCCTCTCTCTCTCTCTCTCTTGCCTATATCGACACTTTTCGCGCAAGAGAGCGAGAACTAGTGCAGCGCGCACGCAATAGGAGAGTCCTCGATGTAAGGAGAGTATTTTCAGAGGTGAACGAACTGCTGGATAGTATATATCGCCATCTTCTCTCTCTCTTTCTCTTCAGCAAAACGCTGCGTGTCTTACTTTGACTCTTTTCTGGGCTGTACAAGTGTAGATCGTCGTATACGTTTCTATGCAGTGGAGAGAGAGAGAGAGAAAGAGACTGATTGCCAAAGTCACTTTTTGCACACGCGCGTGAGAGAGAGAGAGAGAGAACGGGAAAATGTGTGTCATTGACCGGACGTAACCGCCGCGGCTGAGGTGAAGAGAGGAGGATAAGACTTGTTGTATAATTGGAGGAAGATTTTTGTTTAAGATTTGATGTATGGATTGTTATATATTGTGTGGATGACGACGATGATGATGATGGTGATGATATAGTGTGTGTGATTTTCTGTGTATATGACGACTGTTATATGACTGAAAGTAGATTACGTCTGAGATTGGTCGGACAGATATATAGTATATGTGTGTGTGTCTATAAGGCTGCTTGTATTTTTCAATGTCTCGATGGCGTTACACCTCGTGTCTTCGAAATTTTTCGATTATTGATGTATACAGTAGTGGGTGTAAAAAGATGAATCGAAAGTGTAATATATAAGAAATTACACTACACTACATCACGTCCCCATTCGCTCAATACACACAAGCAAAGGGCATTGCACTTATTATATTTCCTGTATTATGCAGTTGCTGCCCGAGAGAGTCTCTCGTCGTTGCAGCAGCAGCAGCAGCAGCAGCAGAAGTGCAAGGTGAAGGTAAGGCGAATCGTTCGCGCATTTCTCTCCCTCCTCTCTCTCTCTCTCGAACGAGTTAGTAAGTAGTGCAAGCGTAAGAGAGTGCTTTGAGAGGTCAGTAACCAGCGGCGCACTTCGTTCCGTTCCGGTTAGCGCTCGGGACATTTCTCTCGCGAGGTGTTCTCTCTCTCTCTCTCTCTCTCTTTCTCTCTCTTTCTACTGCCCCCGCGAGTATATAGTATAGTGTATTATAGCTGTAGCTCAATTATTATGTAAAAGTAAGTGTTGGTGTTGATCTGTCTGTGTGATTATATATTATGATGTGGGAGAGAGGGAGAGATATGAATCGTGAGGGGGAATCGATGTGTATACGAGATTTTGAAGGTTTATATGGAGATGGTTATATTGTTTAGAAATGTTTCTGACCCGGTGTGTATGTCTGCTGAAATAGTTAGCATTATAATGATTTTTGAAAAGATATAAATCGCTTTTTATTAAGTTATTTCTTCTAATCTGTATACAACCTATAATATATTCACCTATACGTATTAAAATTAATTAGCCAACCCAGCGAGTTCCCCACCGCACTTTTTTTTTAATTCCCTCACACTCGCACATCCTTATGCCACACACTATATATTGTTCTCCAAGATTTTCACCTCACCTATCCCTGATTAGCCCCTTCTTGCGCACACGCTAGCACTCCTCTCTCTCTCTCTTTCTCTATCCCCTTTTATAATATCGCACACGCGCGCTTAGGTTCCGGGTGCTTTTCTCATAATACGCGCTTCATGGACTCCACACCGCTCCTCTAATGATGTTTCTCCCTCTCTCTCTCTCTCTCTCTCTCTCTCTCTCTCTTGATGCTCTTTCTTGCGCAGAAAGATAACATCTGCGCGCCGCTAAGAGAAAGAGAGAGAGAGAGAGAGAATAGACGATGAGGATATATACCTATAAGGACAAAAAAGCGACTTGTATTCCAAGAAGAAATAGCCTTCTGATCCTGTCTATTATATACATGTATACTGGACTAGCAAAAAGTGCGGACCTATTCGCTATATAATATATAGGTGCGCGCGGGGTAAGTATGTATATACATATGCTGTCTACTGAAATTTCAAAAGCGAGCGAGAGTGCATTGACCGGTGTGTCAAAGTTCTTGGAACACCTTGTGTCTGAGAGAGCTGGTATATAGCATTGAAAGACACGACGAGGCTGTATATAATACACATATATATTGATATCTCTCTCTCTCTCTCTCTCGCTCACGGCTTCCAAAGAGTTATGCGGGCCTGTATACACTCACAGAACTTATACGTGTGCCCACACACTTGTATATGGGCAATAGAGTTTCAAAAATAGATTTTTTTCAGAGTCAACGCAGCTCGCGAGAACGTGTTTTCAACTCCCCGGGCTAAAAATCGTTATAGGAGCTTATATTGTTACACATCACTCCATGTAATGTATAAGAGTAAAGGCGATACGTAAAAATATTCTGTTGTATATATGACGTAATACAGAAAAAAAAATTGCGTTTATAAAGAAGAAGAAGAAGAAGAAGAAGTGAATAGGGTATACGCTAGCGGAGACTTTAACGCCCGCAAAAGTATAGCGCCGTCCGTTCAGTATTTCAGCTATACAATATCATCGCTTGCGATCTTCCGAGTTCACGTCATCGGCGGATCTGAATTTCAATGCGGACGTCATGACCGTTGCGACACACTGTATATTGGCGCGGATCTGCGAGAGGAAGAATCGAGTTTATTCCAGATACACAAAGTTTGGAGGGAGATTTACGCTTGGAAGCGTTGTGATTTTATGATTGATTGACTGCGTTTGTGATTGTGATTTATAATTTTCAGATTTTCCGTGAAGAAGAATATTATTTTTTGATTTAGTTGATTACACCAAATATCAACTTTCAATACCAACATTATTCCAAACATCAACTAAAAACTTCACCATATACATCATACACCTCAAACTCAAGACATATATACACACTACAGTCTTCACTCTTGCGAATTAGGCTTTCGCGAGTTTTTGCTCGCGGCCGCAGTGATAGCGGCGCTTATACTTGCGAACGTTCGCCTCAGCAGCAGCAGCAGCAGCAGCAGCTCTATCACTGACCCGCTTTCGTGCATGAGCGCGCGTGTGTGTGACCTTAAATCCATTTCGCTGAGATTGTTGCATTATGCTGCTACATACTTACTCTGTCTGATGGTTATAAGCAAACGGCGAGATTCGTTTGGCGAGTATTATATGGGTCGTGTATAGGCCGCGGGAAAAACAATAATGTAACGTTATGATTGTGTGTCTGACGATTTTTTTTCTTTTCCTGTTGACGATTCTTTCTTGAGGGTCAATGCCAGCGTGTTGTTGTTGTTGACGATCGGTTGGTTTTGTTTTTCGAGATGATGTGTGAGCCAATTTTTTTTTTTTTTTTTTTTTCAGAGAAATCGTATGAAAATCGTTAAGGATAGAGCAACCGATTTCATGGAAAGATGAGAGAAGAAGAAGAAGAGAAGCTATACTATACTGTCGGGTTGAAATGTGAAATTAACTTAACGTTACCGATACGCGTAACCTTATACCACCATCAGCACTCGCTGATAAGACGTTACCGAATTTCCAAGATCTAGGACAGGAAAATACGTTACGTATACATATAGCCAGACGACGGCACATTCCAAGTGAAAGCCTGGTAAAATCCACGATGAATCAAGTCAATGATACAACTATAACGTGTCCCATTGTGTGATGTGTGATTCAGAAAAAAGCCGTGAACTTGCACTTCCGAAAAATCCCCGGATAAACAAATAACACCGGTATATCGTCATCGGTATTTACACACTTTCTTCTTTCTACTCTATTACTATTATTACACCGAATATCAAAACAACAATAATCCCAAATCAAAGTTTCGAAATAAGAGAGACACGCGCAAGCAACAGAGAAAATCAGAAAACGTATAGAAGAGAGAGAGAGAGACTCGAGAGAGAGAGAAAGGGAAAGGAAAACGGAAAGAGAAGAGCGGGCAATCACCTATACACCAGGCGAGAGAGAAGGACGACGACGACGACGAAGAAGAAGAAGAAGAAGAAGAAGAAGAAAGAGCAACGAACGAGCAGCGAACTCGATCTCGTCTGACTCTCGGCGCGAGAGAAACCGAAAGAGCTAAATCGAGATGAGAGGGCTGTTCCCTCTCTCAGATCATCAACCTCTTCCAGCAATCCCTTGCAAAACCACATCATCCCTTAAACTTCTTCTTCTTCTTCTTCATTTCTTCTTCTTCGATGCTCTTCTATGCAGGTATTTTCGGAGGTCAGTAACCAGCAGAGAGCTCAACAAGAGAGAGAGAGAGAGAAAAGTACCGTTGTGTACTCCTGCTGGGGAATGTTGAACTGCGCCGGCCTCTCGCTCTCCTTCACTCCTGTGTGTATAGTATGTACAATGCGTGTGTCTGTACGTGTGCTATACGTGTATAAGTGAGAGAACGACGAAGCGCGACGAACGAAGGGAAGCGGAGGAGCACGAAGGAGCGTGTGGCCATTGCTCTCTCCTCTCTCTCTCTCTCTACTACTACTGCCTACCTACCTACCTGAGCGAGGCGCTGCTGATGCTTCTCTCGCCTTTACCTCTATACTCAAAGCCTCAGTACGAAGCACGCGGTCCCCACGAAAACACAACCGGTGAGAGAAAGAGAGTGAGAAAGAAGATATTATATACTCGCTGACACTTGTGTGGACGTTTCTTCTTCTTCTTCTTCTTCTTCTTCTTCTACGTTAGCTTCAATTATAATTTATTTATTATATCGTTGTCATCGTCGTCGATAGTTGAATATACTCTTCTCTGTGTGTGATATAATCGAGAGGGATAACGATATATACAGAGATCGACAAGTGTGCGGAAACCCCTTTCGAGTGTGTTGACCTCCACGCTCTCGTGCAACGATATTTTATTACTATCTAGCTGGTGTGCTTATTTTTATCTTCTATATTAGTCTGTATTATCGAGTGTGCAGTGCGAGACCAAGAGAAAGATTGTTACAAATAAATAACACTGCGAGTATATAAAGAAGCTGGTACCGGTGGTGCTGGTGTCTCGGGGAAGCTGCGATAATGGAGTATCTTCACGACTACTAGAGAAGAAGATAGATACCATAAGCAATCTGGCTACTACACAGCGGAATAACAGAGAAGACGCGGAAGTGTGATCCGTCAAGGTGAGTGTCATCTCTCTATTATCTCTCTCTCTCTCTCTCTCTGACATA
>UCQR01073194.1:2355-22570 GCA_900474235.1 Cecidostiba semifascia
TTCGCTAGGTGTATTTTGTTGTTTTTGTTGTTCTAATCAAATCTTATAACTTATCAAATAATAGGTGTTGTGAGAAAAAAGATACTATGGCAAACAGCATAAGGGAATCCGAGACTGTTATTTCTCGATAAGATTCTGAAATCAGTCCCAGACTTCCCCGTATAAAAATACGTCAAATATGTCTTACAAGTAGGTAATAGAAATTTAAACGTATTCACCTACTAATCGCAATACAAGCTTCATCGTATCCGTCTCAAAGCGTCGACCCCAAGACGCACACTCAAATTCCAACCTATCATTCTTACCTAACTAAAATTAAAAAAAAAAAAAGAATACAAATAATTCAAACACGTATCAGTCGAAAAGAAAAACTCTCGTCTCTTAAGTATGCGCACTTAATCGACTCATGAAAAGAAATTCGCAAAACGTCCCCCAGTAGCCCTTAGCCCTCATTTCAGCACGTAAAACTTGATGCTCTTGCCCTGATGGCGCCTGATGATGTGCCTCTGCATGTCGATCTTGTGGTTACTGCGATGCGGACAGTAGGAGCAGCAGAAACGACGAGGGTTGTCACACTCGTACTTGAGATGACGCTTCAAGTGCCTGGAATGTATGTAGGTCTTGCCGCAACGTGGACAACTGTTGCTACCGTCGTCGGAGGTGTTGTTCCCGAGGGTGGAGTTGTGGTTGCTCGTCTGGCCTTTACGACTCACTGGTACCTGGGGCTCGTACCACAGACTGGAGAACTCGCTGAAGCCTGGAAAAGTGCCAAAGGTTGGTGTGCGATTATTACGGGGTATAGCGGGAAGCTTTCATTGGGGGAGGGCTGATTAGTTTAGCGCTTTGTGTTATTGTTATCTATATGGGCTCATCGGGGAGTATTAACGTTGTGATGCTTATCTAGTTTGGTACTATTCTACAGTGGATTGATATTGGTCGATTGTTGCTGTGGTATAGATGAGACAGTCTGAAAGTACGAAACTTTTAATACGAAAATGAATCAAGTGTGCTTGTAAGAACTTTATTGAACTCATTTATACATTTCATTATATTTCATTGAGATTACAACTAGGATAGTACGCTTATAAATGATGAGTGTTAATCTTATATACAGCGATCAGTTACAACAAAGTAGAGTATTTTAAAAATAATATATATTATACAAGTGCGCAAAGTATTTTTTTTTTTACACTCGGAAATCATTCCATTGACGCTTGTGCCTGCGATCTACGTGGACCAACAAGTTGAATTTGTACTTGGATCGATACTCGCAAAAGTCACATTTCAAATTAGCCGCCTTTCCGCAGTCGTATGTCTGATGTCGTCGAAGCGTCGACATTTGCGTGTAATTTTTGCCGCATTGCTCGCATTGAAACCTTTTCATCATCGGTTCGATTTTGACGTACTGACCGTATCTCGTAAAATTCGGCAGTGGCATCTGATAAAATGGTTCCGATTTTACGTATTCGTAGTGTTGTGTATTATTCGAGACTTCGTCACTCGCATTGAAAACATTCGACAGATCTTCGACACTGATGATTTTCATATTCGATAGTGATAGTTGCGGTTTGGTCTCGGGTTTGGTTTCTGAATTTAAGTAACCTGAAAAAAATAAAAGAATGCGGTTAGTACAGTTAAAAAAAAAATCACACTCATCTGTAGTATTATATTTTTAAATATTAAACGGCTATGCCACACACAAATAGTTATAATAAAATTTAAAAATTATGTACAATACCCATGTATAATTATTTTATTGTTAAGTGCGTGTGTGTATGTCTGTGCTGCAGGGCTTGAAATTTCATAAAGAATAATAAAATACTAACCACGTAAATAACGTATACTATGATACAACTACTTATTTTATTATCCATACAATTTCACGACATTCATCGCGTGCTTGTACAAAAACATGTATTTTAAACTATCTTCCAAACGAAAAAAAAAAATTAATCTTCGTAAAACTTGCTCTCCATATTTTTGTGTCTGAACTTGAGATGCCTCGTCATATGACTCCTGCGTTTGGCTCTGTGATCACAGTAGTAGCAGCGAAATCTCGGCTCAACGCCACACTCATATTTTAGATGGCGGGACAGGGTGCCTGACTGTCTATACGTCTTTCCACACTTGTCGCACACGTACAGCAACATCAAGGGATCTTCCGAGCTTCCGATGCTGTTCGCGGACGGATCCACAAGATCTTCGATATCGGCTGACAACACGATGAAATCTGAAATTCGATGGAGAGTTACTGGTTAGTTATGGCATTATTTGTAGCGAGAGTGTCGAGAAAAAATATATAATACGAGACGAAATGAAATAGTATTAGATGTGGAAATGAACGAACTATAGTATTCTTGCATAACTATAATATTGTATTTTCGTAGTAAAATTGTAACATTTGGAGTTGTAGTACGTATACATGAGTTCATTTTGTTTATAGTACAGAGCACTTTGATCGTCGATAAAATTTCTTTATACATGACTATAAAATATTTTCTATCAGCTATCGATGGCCCCCGAATCTCTCTTGGAATCGGTGTATTTGAATTCTTGACCGTAATGTCGATGCCAGTTGTGCTTTTTCACATCGTCTTTTCGTTTCGACTTGTAGCTACAGTAGCCGCAACCGAATCTCGGTTCGACGCCGCACTCGTATTTCTGATGGCGGGACAAGTTACCCCATTGCCTGTAGATTTTACCGCAGTCGACGCAAACGTTGCCGTAGATGCTGGCTTCTGAAGAATTTGACTTTGAAAGCCTGAAGTCTGAAATGTAAAAAAGTGAGTGGTTAGTATTAGGTTCGGATGTTTCATTGTTTTATTTTACTTGTTATGGCCATTCAATTTTCAGGTTTTCAATTGGAACAAGGAGTATGTTGCATAATGTGAAATTTCGAATTTTAAATTAGTAAAGAGGAAACGCATCTCTACGAATTCTTATAAGGTGAATAATTTTATTTCGATTATATTTTTTTATTCTACAATCGTTGTTGTATGTATACAGTTGCTGCACATTCGCGTCTTTTGCATCAACTATAGAAAAAATCATGCCTAAATAATACAGAGATCTAAACTTTAAAAATACGTGTGCATGGCTTAATTTGTTTGTATTACAAAGCAGTTCAGTCGATAATAAAATTTCTTTATACATGACTAAAATCTTTTCGATCAGCTATCGATGCCCGACGAATCTCTCCTGGAATCGGTGTATTTAAATTCTTGGCCGGAATGTCGATGCCAGGTGTGCTTTCTAATATCGTCTTTTCGTTTCGACCTGTAGTTACAGTAGCCGCAGCCGAATCTCGGTTTGACGCCACATTCGTATTTCTGATGGCGGGTTAAGTACTCCCATTGTCTGTAGGCTTTGCCGCAGTTGCCGCAAAGTTTTGACTTTGAAAGCGTTGAGTCTGAAATGTAAAAAAAGTGAATGGTTAGTACAAAATTCGAATATTATTTTTTACTTTTTATGGTAATTCAATTTTCAGGCTTTCATTTGGAACGAGGATATTGCATATTGTGAAATTTCGAATTTTAAATTGGTAAAGATGAGGAGACGCCTTTTTACGAATTCTCAATATGGATAATTTTATTTCGACTATATTTTTATTGTACATAATCGTCGTATGTATTATACAGTTGCTCGCACATTGAAAGTATTAAGTTCTATCACATTTGCATTTTTTGCTACATCGATTCGAAAAGCACGAGCCACAATAAGCTTTGCAATTGTTGATTTTTTAAGGGTCGGCCGTATCTAAAAACGCGGTTTTTCTATTGGGTATAGCTTTCTAACTAAAACTTACGATAAAAAACCAAGAGAAGAGCAGCGTAGTGCTTAGTTCAATGAATCATTCTGTCAAAATTATAGAGGTCGATTGGACTTTTAGTTTTTTTTTTTTTTGGCATTGGAAATAAAAATGTCCTGTGGCGGCGTTGTGAAGCTTTAGATCCGGCCGCTCCTTAACTATCGTAAATTTGACGCTTATAAATAATACAGATCTAAACTTAAAAAACTGCTTGCACGTTACCAAGTACATCGAATAATTTTATAAAAATTACGGAAAAGAACGCAAATACTAGTCTCTTCGCCTGTAAACTAAATAATGTCAATCAACTAAAATCTACATAAAAAGTAGGAAAAAATTAATAACACCTTAACTATATGCACTTCGCTAACAGACTACGTAATATTCCGAAAGTTCCTAAATGCAGTAATTTTCTCAAGCAACGACAACAATTCAGCTCTCCATCGCTCCTCACGATCGAAGGAAAACCTTCTCAATCCGCCTGTACATAAAACTTGAAGTCCTTATCCTGATGCTTGATTCGGATATGTCTTCGAATGTCCGTTTTGCGTTTACTGCGATACTCGCAATAGAAACAGCCGAATCTCGGTGGCTTGTGACACTCGTACTTCTCGTGTTGTATCAAGTGGGACGAGTGTTTGTAGGACTTGCCGCATCGCAAGCAGACGTTGGGGTGTTTCGCCGAGTCACTTGACGTCCAGGTGTAGTCCTCCTCCTTTATGTCCATTTCGACGGACAACTGCTCGGTCAGGACAGGCGTCACCAGGTCGTACATGTCGAACATCTCTAGGGCTGTATCGTCAAAAGAATCTGGAATTCAAAAGGAGAGAAAAAGGCGTCAGTTGGGGTTTGCGTAGATGTAGTTTCGAACGGTGCAAGTGTCATGCTTTTGCGAATGCCGGTACTTTGCAGCACAACGATAGTAGGTTTTACTTAATTTTTTATGGAAATGAATATGAAGGAATAAATCGCAGACCATCATTTCTTTGATTTTTATTCAATCGTACGTAAAAAAGATACATTTTGTTCATAATGATGATAACATCCTAGTAGTGTACCTAAAATATTGTAAAAGTTTTTTCTCAAAATCGAAACGTTCGTTATTTATTTAGGTTAAAAAAATATCCTGCAAGTCCACCCAATAATTACTCAGCCCTCACATGGCAGTTGAAGGCCTTATTGGGATGTTTTAGCGCGACATGTCTCCTCAATGAATCCTTGCGTTTGACTGTATGTGGACAGTAGACACAGCAAAACCTCGCCGGCTTGCCACACTCGTACCTAATGTGTCGCCTCAGACCACCGTCATGCGTGTAAGCTTTTCCGCAATTTTGACAAATACATTTATGGTTGGCCAAAAAAACCGTCGCCAAGGGATCCAGTCGAGAAGCTGAAATCAAGAAGCAAAAGTGAGAAGTGAGATGGAAGAAAATTAATGATTGATCTGGAAAAATTATTGGTTGATTAGTATAGAGAAACTAAGTAACAGAACAAGATTAGTTTTGTAATTTTTTGTTGTTGTTTGAGGGAAATTTATTTTGAAAGGTATATACATAGCTGTAGGACAAAACGGACAATACTTTGTAGGTTTTCACAAAATGGCACTTAGATATCGAGATCGAATTGGTAAAGAACCCTTATATCTAGAAAAGTGTACGATCGTAGATGAATCTCAATATATTAGCATACGTAATTAATATTACTTCAAAATGAGTATATTATTGATAATAAATAGATAATGCCTTAAAGATAACAAATATATAACACAATACTGAAGTATGATATGATTAATACTAGATACATGAATGAGTATACTCAAGGTAACGTACAAATATTATATTAGAAAATAAATATATAATATTCTAAATATAGTAAAATTACTAAAACTCACATTCAAAGACAAAGCTAACTTTGTCCGCAAATCTCATCAGGAGTTTTTATACTATCAATATAATTTTTTAGCATTATCAAAATACTAAATACAAAGACACATCATTTGTGAACTTATTCAATAAGAGAAACTTCTATAAAGTTAAAATTGATTGAATTTTTTCAAGGCTCATCAGAGTAGTTCTACTCTTCATCGATTTTATACTTAAATGTCTTATAACGGTGTGTGTAGCCAATATGTCGTTTTATGTCACTCTTCCGTTTGCTACGATAGTCGCAATAGTAACAGATGTACTTCGGTGGCAAACCGCATTCCAGTCTCTTGTGACTGTCCAGAGCATTGATGGACTTGTAAGGTCTACCACAACGATCGCAGTGGTAGTCGTCGTCTTCGTCGATCCATCTCTTTCGGTACCTTTTACGTCCGCTTTTACGTATTTTTGGAGCCAACGGGTCCAGAGAGGCTAGAGGATCAAACTTTGGGTCCAGCGAGATGTCTTCTGAAATTAAAAAAAAAAAAGTTTGTGTGTTAATAATTCGTGCTCGATGAATGATAAATTGACAAAACAACAAAGGATTCGACGAAGTGCTACTAATACAAAGGGATCGCACATTTAAATCAAAACATAAAGGATTTACAAAATAGTGCTATTTATTGATTTTGGTTGAGGTATGTCACTGACAGAGGTACATATGTACAAATCAAGGTTCTATAGTTTATACTTAATGAGCTTAATGCTAAGTTTACAGAAGTAATATATTGAAGTTAAAGCTAAATTAGAATGTAACTCGAATACCAATCGGTATCGTGAACAATAAAATTAGTTTTAAAAAAGTTTGATTGAAAAAAAAAGTAACGCAGTGTATCGGCGAAATCAAGTTCAATGCCGATCGAATCCCATCTTCGCCATCATTATCCAGACTAATAAGCCAATTTATAAGCGAAATCTTTGCAGCGATGCCAGCGACGAATATGTCTCCTGAGACAGTTGATTCTCTTGGCCCTATGCTCACAGTAGACGCAGATGTATCTTGGCTCGATGCCGCAGTAGAATTTCTGATGGATTCGCAGAGAGTTCTGGATGTTGTAAACCTTGCCACAACGATCGCACGTATGAACGTTGGAACTCGTGTTTTGACCGGTGCCAGAATCGATGGCTAGGGGATCTTCTTCTGGTTCTGGCAATGGCTGGTTTTGACAATCATCTGGCACTACTGTTATCAACTCTTCTTCTGTAAGTTAAAAGTAATACGGTAAATAATAGCTGTGAGTATTGAACAAGTTCGAGGGATGATGAAAGGGTAGATGTTTCTTTTTTCTTTTTGTAAATTTTATAGAGAGAAGTATTTTTATGCAAAAATATTTTCTTTTACCCAGCCCGATACGGAAGGATCACGATTTTTTATTTATATAAAATAGAATAAACTAGCGAAATAATGATTTGGAATAATATGTATAACGAAACGAATAGTTCAAAATTTCCATTCGCTTCCCCAAGATAATACCAGCGAGCATCGTTAGGTGTATATCGTAATATCATCTACCAGACCATCAACCCGAAAATACAAGCAAGTTCATTACTGCCATGAACTCCTTCCTTATGTCGCTTGAGGCAATTGGCACGCTTGAACTTGACCCCGCATAAATCGCAGCCATATCGTGCCTCCACACCGCAATAGAACTTCTTATGATTACGCAGAGAATTGAGAAAATCGTACACCTTTCCGCATTGATCGCAAGGGTATGCATTCTTACGTTTTTTCTTTGACAGTGATTTCTTCTTCGGTTTCAGGGCCAAGGGATCGGCTTTCGACTGAATTTTCTTCTCGCTTATCTTGACTGGAACAGCCTCAGGGTTGAAGAATATGTGATCGATTTGTAAGTTGACATCTGAAATTAAAAAAAAAAACTGATGGTTGGTAATGATTGTATTTATTGATTTATTTATTTATAGTTAGTAATGATAAATTTATTGGATCTTAGCGGTGCGCTATATAGGGGTTCCGAAGCGAATGCAGACAGAGATCAATGGATTGGGTATTTTTTGTGAGTAAAGATGGGATATGAAAATGTTAAAAACATACTGATATTTATTAGTGATTTTGGCTGGAGCTCTTTAATTTCATGAATATACATTGAGAATGTTTACTATCCATTCGTATTTATCATCACGTTAAATTAGAAAATTTATAAAAGGCATCACATATATCGTACAGGCTTTATATTATACACTATCTTATAATAACAGCCCTAATATGTACATTCGACAAAACATATTCATCAATGTCTGTCGAGGCTCTTTCTCTTGTGTTTACAAGCGACCTCGTGCCTCTGCATGGTGTAGGTGTAGTAAGTCTTGTAAGTGCAGTGAGAGCAGGCGAATCTCGGCTCCTTGCCACATTCATACTTCTCGTGTCTGCTGAGATTACCCAGAGTCTTGTAGGATTTACCACAGCGTTCGCAGATGACGTTGCCGATCTGATCCGTTAACAGAGGGCCACGATTACGGCCATATGGTCGGTGTTGTCTGGAAATGTCCAGTGGATCGAATGCTGGATCTGAAATTTGAAAATGGTTTAATGGTTAGTGGAAAATTTTGTCGTTTCGACGAGTAACACCAGTGAAGTTGATCTGATGCGATTGCATCGAGTGTGAGCATATACTAATGCAGGTGAATGAAATGGTTATATGTACAGGTATCGATCTTTATTAACAAAGTAATGTACAATAAGGGGCCAAAAATAAAACAAATAGAGTCATATAATATGGAAATTTATTTTTTCTTAATCAAAATATTTCCTGAGAACCAATGCATGTCTCCGCATTTCTTTCTTCTTTACAACACAAGACTTGCCGCCTTCTCCGCAGGAAAAGCTTTCTGATTGTTTAGAAGGTTCGCATAGGTATCAATTGTAGTTGAAATGATTCACACTTTCTTTTTTTATGCATTAGAAACTGACGCAAGTGATGTTAACCAGGTGATTGCATTCATTGTAAATATTTTAGTCATGGAATTGGGAGTAAGGGGCCAAAAATAACAAAAACACACAAGATCTAAAAGTTAGGAAATTTATTATAAAAACTAGTCATAATAAAACAATTATTTTGAACTCTCATTTTTGCTGGTCAAATTAACATATGAAAATTAAAAGAGTAACATATTATGATGCATATTTACTTTTTCTCGTATTATTAGTACTACAAATGAGTATATGCTTCTGCATGTCAAACTTGTAGAAACTACGGTAAGGGCACTTAGCACACGTAAATCTAGGCTTTTTGCCACACACATAATTCACGTGACGAGTCAAGTTCCTTTTTGCAGTATAAGATTTGCCGCACCGCCCGCAGGCAAATTCCGATTGGTTCGAAGGTTTAGTAGTATGGTCTGAAATGTCCAGTGGGTCGTGAATTGGATCTGGAATTTGAAGATGGTTAAATTGTTAATTGGGCTTCTTATAGTTATGGCTTGTAAGTTATTGGAGTATTCAAGAACTACAGTAATGATGTTAGTATAGTGAGTTAGAAATTAACGTATTTTGTTCAGTAAACGTAACAGTCTCTCACTGCTATTGATTCCTTATTAACAAAAATCATGCATCAGTTTTGGGAGATAGAAATAAAGAAAACTGTAGATATAGAAAATTATGTATTTAAAATGCTTGTTACAAAAAATGTATTCTTAAAGATAATTGTATTCCAAACTCGTGTATCATGATTCACTAAATAAGTAATAATACAATACAAAGTTTTCGTCATCTAATTTTTCCGCTTACTTATTGTCAGCATTAGAAGCGCCAGAACTTCTTTTTTGCTTGCAAGCAATCTCATGCCTCTGTATATTGAACCTGTAATAACTTTGATAGGAGCAGTTGGAACATGTGAAACTGGGCTGTTTGCCACACTCGTACTTCTCGTGGCGACTCAAGTTCCCCATTGTGGTATAAGATTTTCCGCAGCGGCCACAGAAGAAGTTTCCCGTTTGCGTTGAAGATTTATTTGGATCTACAATCATCGAAGTAGACGGGTAATTTGCTCCGGATGATGCAGATGCCGGCCAGACTTCGAGAAACTGATAGTTCGTCCAATCTGCTGCTGGATAACCTGTGATTGAAAAATAAAATATATGAGGATTAGTATCGTCATGATAATGTAAAGATGCAAATTTTAATATATGAGTGAAAGAGATGAGATATATGTGGTTATTAAGCAATAAATTGAAAGTGGATGAAACGCAATATTGTAAATATATACTTTTATTATAAATTATTTTTTCAATTTTACAAGAATCTTATTATATGCAATTAAATTTGTATTTCGTGCGCTTAATACGTCTGTACAGTGTCCATCATTCGCATACATAAATAATTGTTTGTTATAAAGAAATGACTAAAATATTAATTATTAACATAAAAAATGTAGTAATAAGAAAAATTGGCGCATCAGGAATGGATAATTGACTTTGAATTTATTACAATTCTACTATAAGGTATTATCTTTGTAATAAAAATTTTGTTTAAGTATTCTTTATGCACTCTATGCTATTCACTCCATCAATACCGTATAACACATACATACATACTCTTATACAAATATTCATTAAAGACTTCCTCGACTTATTCAACTTCACTATGACTCTACTCATCACCAATTCTCTGATGATCAACCTCAAGCTCTTCATGATCAACAACATAATCAATGTTGGAACCCTGATGACACCTTACCATATGGTTCTGCACAGTGAACTTGTAGTAAGCTCGATAACTACAATACGGGCAGGAAAATCTCGGCTGTTTCTGGCACTCGTACTTCATGTGTCGCGTCAGGTTCTTGGCATAGTTGTAGCGTTTGCCACAACTTGGACATGTGTTGTGATCTGCTCGGGTTTTGCCACAAAACTTGGGCCTTTTACTTTTTTTCTTGAGAGCCGGTAGGCGAATCCGATCTAATGGCGTTAGCAGCAGAGGATCTAGTTCTGAAAAATGAAATTGATGGTGTGTGAGGATTTTTTGGGTTTTTAAAAGATTTAAAAAGATGTAGCAAAGGAAGTGTTACTAGAGAAGTACATTAAGATGATATTGCCGTGCCACATTAATAGAAATAAGGTCACATGTTAGATTTATGGGGAAAATAAGTGTCTTTGATATTGTACGAAGGTGTGTGATACTAATTATATGTATTAAATAAAATAATATATCGTAACTCGTGATGAATAATAAAACGATCACGACATTACATTTCAGCCAATTTGATAAAGTAAATTTGTCCCATTTAAAAAATTAAATTAAATAAATAATCTGAAATTATCTTAAACTAGTACAAATTCCATTGTAATAATTGTCTTAAAAATCTAATATCACTTCGGTCTCTCATGATACCTTGATCCGCTCTACTGATCTCTGCACCCGTTGGTATCGTCTATGTGAATTTTCACAGGCTCGCCTCTGTGCAACTGTTGAATATGCTGCTGTACGTTAGCCTTATACTTGCTCCTATGTGGACAGTAGACACAGCAAAACCTCGCCGGCTTGCCACACTCGTACTTGATGTGACGTCTCAGAGTAAAATCGTGTACGTAAGTCCGACCGCATTGGATACACAAGTTGACACGATTTTGCAAACTCGAGGGGCTGTCTTGAGGTTGCCATTTAAATGCACAGCTAGGAGACATCCATAAAGGAATCCCTGGAATTATAGGTAAGGAGCAATCAGTGGTGGGTTTTTGATTAATTCTCGTTAGTATTTTTTCTATATATTATTTTGTACTATGTTGTAAATGTTTATTGTTTTTTGTAATACGCAAAATAATTGTGACAAAAAAGTTAGAAAGAGTTAGTTTCATATACTTGCGGTTAGCCCTTATAAAATCTGGAACACCTGGGAATAGTTTTTGAGTTATTCGAAAAAATCAGATTAACGTGCACATGTCTGTTACATTATAAAAAACCTATTTTATTTTTGTTAATATCATAATTCATGTATATACATACGTTATATATACAAATGATACAATAAAAAATATGCAAACAATCACAAAAGTTCGTTTTACAAAAATGTCATGTCCTTGTGTCGCTGAGCGATGTGCATTTTTAGATTAATTTTTTGCTTGCTACGGTAGTCGCAGTGGGGACAGCAAAATTTTGGTTCACGGCCACACTCATACTGGCGATGTCGATTGAGTGTGCCCTTGTACTTGTAGATTTTGCCACATCCGTCACAGATAAAGCAGGGCGCGAATGTCAGTTGGTTCGTTATGGAAGATTCGTCGGAAATGGGCGGTTGATTTTCTGAAATGAAAAATATTATAATTGATTAGTAGAGGTAATTGAAAGATTGCGCGAGATTTGGAGAATTTCAAAAACAGTATACTAATGAGGATACTGTCAGGTTTTGTGAGTGAAAATTATTGTATCCAAAATTATACAAGCAATTTTCTCATTTATTATTCGGTAAACTGATGGCAAACATTACAAAAGTTGAATTATTTATTGCGTTTTATCAATTTGATCGAAATAATTTTATGGAATTAAAAAAGAATAAACGCATTTGTATACCTCGAGTCATACATCATTGGTCCTGCAAATAAAAAATTCGTTGTGCTTCTAAGTAGTTATCAAAAATGAGTAGAAAAATATTGAAGATCATGAAAAACATAATAGTATTAGTATTATATTGCTAATATATTTGCACGACTTTTTTAATGTTAATTATTTTTTTTTAGATTATCCATTGAGATTCGTCCATATAGTATACGTTTACATATACACACATATTTCACATAATAATAGTTTTATAAATACACTTGCTGTATGTATATGTATGTGATTCAATTACAATGAAGTCTGCATTTACGAAATGTATAAAATGTAAAATGCTCACAATCCAATGATTATAATATATAATTGCACACATATATAAATCAATATTTATAGAAGATAATGTTCATATTACTCTCAGTACTAATAAAATTAATATTTGAGATGTTAATTTCATACAGATACAATTTATTCGTAAGATTTTGCCTCTGCTTATCGGACTCTGCTGAGACTTGAATAATAATATTGATAAATGATAGTATACGCTTAATCGACCACATCTCAAAAAATTCAATTGTCACCGATCCCTCATCATCGTTTTTCACGGAATCTGCTGGATCTTCTCTTCAGGCAATTGTTCACGTGGTATCTCAAATTATCCTTGCGCTTACACCTGTAGTTGCAAAAAGTGCAACCAAAGCTCGCTGGCTTGCCGCACTCGTACTTTTGGTGTCGTTTCAGGGTATTGGGTCTCATGTAAGACTTGCCACAGTTCTGACAAACGTTGTTGCACACGCGAGCTGATGGTCGTCGATTGTTGCTATTTTGAGCTTCCACATTGTTCATGTCCATGAGAGACTCGGACTTGACGATGCGTAGACCCATTTTTTCCACCCTGACGAAAGACACGACGTTCTCGTAGTGGCATTCTGGAAGTAGAAGTTGAACATGTCGTTAGAAATGCTCTGGTGAATATCGTTTTTTATAATGCTGATAATCAATGCAGTATCAAAAGAACATAAAGCTTGTTGAACAAGGTTGTAACTTACGTACGTTGATGCAAATTAATATCCATGAGACATGAAACGTGTGACTGTAGCGGTCAACGTTAAAAATAAGGATGCCATGCATGTATATTTAGATTCATAGGAATGCAAAGACTTGCGTATTTTATTGAAAAATTAATCATTGTATTTATTGTAAGAATCATTCGACAAACAGAATTCTTTATGAAATTATAATGATCGGCACGGTGGATACATAGCAGCCACAGTTTTAGCTTAGCTAAAAAACTAAGTTTACGCACACTAAAAATAATGTGAGCATTCATTTTAATAAAAAATAAAACACAATCGCGAGATGCCGTAAAAAATGACAATTGAATTATATTATATCTAATGTAGATATTTGCGATGTTGTCATACAAATCATAGATAATCATTTCATTCGTACATTGATTCTTTTACAATTATTCTGTTGAGATGATTGCGTTCTAGCATAAAAGAATGCAAAACTTTGCTCACTTCGAATTTATGTAACTTTGTTAAGTCAGCTAAAGATTGTTGGAAAATTCAAGCGATGACGTATTGGTAACTCAAATTCATCCTATAAAATTATCTAATATACATGATTGATTAAAAATTCGACAGATAGATAGTCTCACATATTCGTATAATAATCATACGTAAAAAAACTTCTCGACAATCTTTAAACAGTTTTCTTTTTTATCAAAGTTAAACAAACTCTCGACATTTTGTCCTATCTTATATAAAACACACATTTTATCATTAAAAAAGAAATAAGAATCAAAATTTTCAAAAACTTGCTCCACTTTATCGCGAGTTTCTCGTCTTCTGTTTGTCTCTGTGCGAGTTGGCAATGTGATAGTCCAAATTGTCCTTCCGTTTAGCTCTGTAGGCGCAAAACTCGCATTTGAATTTTGGCGGCTTTCCACATTCCCACTTGAGATGACGCGCCAGTGTGTAGTGCCACTTGTAGGATCTGCCGCATTGATGGCAGACATTCTCGTATTCAGGATTGACCAGTATTGGAGGTACCGGTGGTACTTGACTACTCGTTATCTCCTCTCGTCTCATGACAGTTAGCTTGATTTTCTGGAAGGGCTCGGGTGGCTCGTAATCGGAGACGATGTTATCTGCAAATGAAAAAAGAAATTTATTAGTCAGGCTTAGAGATTGCGGGAGATTCGTTGAGGGGATTTTTGTGGGGGGAGTTTTTTTTTTCATGCCTTACTTACGTTAGAGTACGATCGATAAATATTTTGTTATTATACGCATACATGAATTTGATAGAGTATAATGCAGATGAATGAGAGGATTGATGATTGACGATTGATTTTATTTTGCTGAGGAATTGAAAGAAAAAAAATTTCGAAAGGTATGCGATGTGCTTTATTGTATAGAAGATTATGATTATATCATACAATACCATCACGTCGATACAAAATACTTGTAGTGTATACTGGAAAAATACGATTGCTGAGGTATTACAAAATAATGGCATTGGGATATACTGTATTTTGATTATAAATTTTCCAAAAACAAGTACGCAATTTTTATCTTATACAGATCTAGCTACATCGAAATGTTAGTAAATTAATTTCGAACCTATGAGTATTCATATGAGTATTAAAAATATAATACTGTAAATGTCGCATACATACGAGATAGCCGTCTGAGTTTTCGTTTTTATTGGCATTTTTATTAAACTTCAAGTACGCAATTCCATTCATTAAAAACTCATCTTTACAGCTACGCAAATAAGAATCTCAATTTTTTCTCCCGATGCTTCAACTAATATTTCACGCCCTTCAACTTCCCCTTGTGCCTATGGCTAATGTGCGTTAGTAAATGCGTCCTATATTTGGCCCAGTAATCACAGTACTGGCACTTGAATCTCGGAGGTTGATCGCATTCGTATTTCTGGTGTCGGATGAGTGAGCAGTGTCGCTTGTAAGACTTGCCGCACTTGTCGCATTGGTTGACGCTCGGCTCCATCATTAGTCCTTCTATTTCTTGATCACGACTAAGAGATTCGGTGCGTATGATGCTGAAGTGCAGTTCGGGACTGTCCACTGGGGACTGAGGTACGTTCTCGCAGGAGACGAATAGGGTCTCTGAAAAAATGAAAATTTTCTGGTGTCAGTGAAAAGTGAGTTTTCGATGTTGGTATAGGTCAACTATATAGGCGAGGCTATTTTACCTGTTTTACAATATATGTGCGTGAATATTAGAGAAACAAAATTTGAAGTTTATAAGGAGATACAAAATTAAAATAAATTAAGCATTGATAACTGGCGGTAATCTTTCATGCAGATTTACCCTTGATGAAGGAATGGAATCATGAGAGGAATGCGCTGGATGAACGAACATAGTTTTTATTGAATTATCCAAAAAAATATTTAATTAGATATTATATTACAATGTCGAGAGATGCTTATAAACGATAGTTTTTTAGCTAATTAGTTACAAAAATGACTGTCGTTGCTTTCAAGAATCGTCTTTAACATAATCACTTGTATTACGGTAACTGAAAAGAAAATATTAAATCACGACGAAGTGAACGTATTATAAAATTAGAAAAAAAATTATTCCACGTCGTTAACGAGAAACTTGAAGGCTTTATCTTTATGGCATAATCGCGTGTGAATCTTAACGTTCCCCTTGCGCTTGGCCCTATAAGAGCAGTAGTAGCATTGGAATCTCGGCGATTTCCCACATTCGTATTTTTGATGACTTATCAAATGGCATTGATGTTTGTAGGCGCTTCCGCAATTGTAGCAAACGTGCTCACGATCCTTATTTTGTACAGATCTGCTATTTCGTCCTTTGTGATATTGGTGCGGTGTTTGCGTAGTTAGCAAAATAGTATTAAACGGTATTATCGTGTCACCTGAAAAGGAAAAACAGTAGGTCAGTTATGGTTTCGAAGAGGTATAGAAACCCTGGAAAAATAATCAATTGATTAGTGAAAATGAAATGGATATAACATTGTCATAATGAGACGAGACTTTGATGGTTTGAGACAAAAATATATTTGCATGCTCTTATTTTGAACGTACGTATACAGAAAGAAAAGAATAGATATGAATAATGTACAAAATTTTGACTTTATTCTTTGTATATAACTATAAGGTACAAAAGTTAAATCTCACATCACAATGATTTATTAAATAACTTAATATCCCCATTCCCAAAAAGACAGCTCATTCATCGACACTGTACTTAATGGGTTTGTCTCTATGTTTATTCACAATATGTTTCTGAATATGATCCTTGTGCTTGGCTCTGTGGGAACAATAGTAGCAGCAAAATCTTCTGTGCTGGCCACACTCGTACTTGAGATGACGCTTTAAATGATGCGTGTGTTTGTAAGATTTTCCACACTGGTGACAAATATTTGCTAATCCCTGAGCGGCTGCTGCGTCGTAGGATACAATACCCTCTCGAAGTTGTCGTGGTAGAAGGGAAATGTCGTAATTGGAGATGTAGTAGCCTGTAAGGGGCACGTATTTATGTATTAGTTGATTAATTTTTCTGAGGAATGCAGGTATAGATGTGCACGAATAGAGTGTAGTGTTGCGTTTAAAAACAAAAAATTAAATCCTCATGAGTTTATGGATACATGTATAAATTTCATATTCTTCTTGTACTGCATTTTCGGTCACTGGTGTGGTAGTAGAATCTCGGAGACCTGCCACAGTTGGAATTCCGATCGGAAACTGCAGAAACTGGCGACGATTTCTAGCGAGAATATAGGACAAACGACTCATAGCGAGCGTATAAAATAATAGTAATTTGAAAATATGCTTGGGTTTAGGGCGCAATGCAAGCGAATCATACACATAAGCACCCTTTGTAATGAATTTTTTATTTTAAAACATTATTATATGGTTATTATAATAAATTATAGCTTAATGAAATTCACATTAATTGTAATAACTTAATTTATCCCTTCCACTTCTTAACATTACTTAAAACATCCGTCAGAGATGCGAGAAGATCTTCAGGTTTAGTTGTCAACGACTTTTCATTTCTTGTCTTCATTATTGTAGCTATAAACAAATTAGGTTGTTACTAATTAGTCAAGAATCATTTGAATACAAATAATGATTTTTGAAGTATAGGCACAATGCTCTTACCATCTATCATCATGCAGAGCTCTGTAGGCTTGAATTTAACTTTATCTTTATTTATCTTCGAGCTCCTGACAGCAGTGAACATGATTGCCAGATCTTTCACCAAGAATCTTCTCAGCATCCTCACCATGGTTTTGCTTATAACGTGATTTTTATCTATGTGAGACCGTAGTTCTAGATACTGGAACAAGTGAAAATGATTATTTTAGTAAAATTTCCTTACCAAAGATTCTTGATCTTAAATCGTGTATACAGAATTTCAACTTACGACATCATTTCTAAGGTTGACATTTGTTTTTAATTTCTCTTCAAACTCCCTGAATTCTTCGAGCGTAGTCATGGGTATCTTAACTTTGTACTTTGTTAAAAAATCTGTAGTAGTGTTCTGTAGGTGTGCGACACTTATAGAGGCAATTTCGCTGGGTATCGCATCTTGTTTTTGCTTGACAGAAGTAATGTCATTGCTCATTTGGGCAAGCCGCATTAGAACAGCTGTTTCAAATTCTGCAATCACAACAAATCGACGTTAACGAACAGTCGTAAAGTTACTTAAAAAACAAAGATCATATCGAGAATAGTTTTCTACTCACCAGACTTGCCTGCGATATTTTCCAAGTGAATAACAGGCGCATTAGAGAGCATATCCTCCACATAGCCAGAAAGATTTTCTAAAGTGCACGCTGTAATGCATAAAAAAATATAATTACATTCTTTCTTCGAAGAATTTGTCATCAGTTGTTGTTTTCAATGTGATAAATACCTTCATTTGGATTGAATGACGGTCGCTTCTTTTCCGCTCGCTTCTTTTCCACTCGCCGTCCAGAGGATTGGAATGTTTTGTCCTGGACGTCCACGAAGACGAATCCTAAAAGCAAGAAATGGTCGTTGTTAGTTTGGTGATGGGAATTTAAAAATCGCGGATTTTCTAGGACAGCCGGGTATAAATCAGATTACATATGTACAGTGTAGAACTCTGTGTATTTTTGAGAAAAATATAGGCATGTGAGTTTTGATGTTAGAAATAGTTTTCAAACCACCAAAAATCGACATAATCGATGATTTAGTAGTAATATTAAAAAATCCATGCTTAAAATTAGATTTACACCGACGAATTAGTGCTAAATTTCTACTACTGTAACCGTCACTGCAAATTATAGCTATATGCTACCAAAGCTGCGGGAGTTTGACAGGGAACGATGAAAATATAAAGACTTATATTATCCAGACTTTTATTACGAAAAAACTGATGTATTAAAAAATTTACAATTTTAAATATAATCATAATTATGTTGAAGCAACGACGTCAGGAAAAAAAAAACATCGAAGCATTTAATCCTTAGTAAATACTACAGGCTCGTTCGGGTGTCTATGTTTTATATGGGATTTCATGTTGTACTTTCGCCACGTGCGATGCGAACAGTAGGTACAACGATACCGCGGTTCCTTTTCACACTCGTCTTTCTGATGACTGGCCAGATGCTTATAATGTTTGTACGTTTTGCCACATTGATGGCAGATATTCGAGTTATTTGGATTAAATTTCTTTTGATAGGGCCGCATAATAGGATTGATTTTTGCTTCCTCTGGTTCCTCCTCGATGGCCACGAAGATAAATTCTGAAATCAAAAAATGATTCTTGTTAGTTTGGTGAAGAGAGCTCGAAGTGGAAATCCATTTTTCCAGAGGAAGTAACTATACGTTAAATTTCACATGCATGATATACAATTATTAGACGTATTACTGGGTTTGGATCATCGGGTGGTAACAAAACAATCGATATTCATTAAAATATTTTATTTCCAATTATTACAAAAACGTAAAAGATAAAGCAATCATCAGAAATCATATATTCATAAAAGAAATTGAAAGAAATCCTTACATCTCTCGTTAAAAAAATACATATATTCTTTACATCTTAACGTATAAGTAATGTAATGCTTTACATTTTAAGTAAGTAATTTTAATCTAATTCTTTGCATTTTAATGTAGGTATAAATTAATCAAAACTTTTTTTTCTTCGTGTACAAATTGAAATTCTTCACCTCATTTGCTAAAAAGTTCTCGTACCACGATCTTCTTGCCCTTGTGCTTCAACCTGATATGCACGTACATATTGCACTTTCGGTTGCATCGATGCTCACAATAGGGACAGCCAAATCCCGGTGGTTTACCACACTCGTATAGCTCGTGTCGCCAGAGACTAGCTTGGTGAGAATAGCACTTGCCGCATTTGTAACAGGCGAATTGAGACATGCACTTCTTTTTCATTGGGATCTTGCGAGCTCTGCGCATTGACACGCATTCGACAATGCGTAAGTCACTCTTCGAATATGGCGAAGGTGGCTCATCGCACGAGACGTAGACGAAACCTGGAATTTGAAAAATTTTAGAGGTTGTTTGAGTTGTGCTTATCGAGTTTTTATTACATTACGGTTAGTACGTGTTTCTTAAGTTTGTTCCAATGTGCATTGGGATGAGGATGAAAATAAAGGTTTTTTGCTATAACAATCTACAATTTACGGTCTAGTTATAAAATATACAATACATTTCTTACTTAATGAATGAGACAAGTGAGGTGGAGTGAAAAATCTAGAACGTTCTTTAAAAAATTTCAACTTTATTCAAATTTAATAACACATTAAAGAAGTTAAGGGGTCAAGCCTGGGTTAAAACCTGTAAAAAAACATTGAATTATTTTTATTGTTAAAATGTTTTCTTATTGATGTAACTCAAATAACTTTTTTCTACTTGAATTATATATATTATATGTCATTTTTACTAATGAAAATGATATATATAGCACTACATACCATGCATACAAA
>UCQR01073196.1:6914-26108 GCA_900474235.1 Cecidostiba semifascia
AGAGCTGGGAGACAATAAAATTCGGGAAATAGAAAACTTGGATGGTTTAGATAATCTAACTAGTTTATTTTTGGGCAAAAACAAAATATCCAAAATTCGGAATCTGGAAAGCTTGACAAATCTTACATTATTGAGTCTCCAGTGTAATAGAATTGTGTGCATTGAAAATTTGACAGAGCTTGTCAAATTGGAACAGCTGTACTTATCAGAAAATGGATTGACTCAAATAGAGGGTTTGGAAAACTGCACCAAAATATCAACTCTAGATTTGGCACAGAATAAGATAAAAAAGATTTCCAACATACAACATCTCACAGAGTTGGAAGAATTTTGGGTAAGTATCTCAAGGATACTTGTATAGATATTTTGACACAACAATTCATGATACTTTTCATTTAGATAAACAACAATGAGATTGAAGATTGGAGCACAATTGATAACTTAACTTCCAACAAAAAACTTGCCACTATATACCTTGAGCACAACCCAATAGCAAAAGATGCCAATTACCGAAGAAAAATCAAACTGGCTTTACCATGGCTGACACAATTGGATGCCACCCTATGCAGATGAAAAAGCAAGACAATTAAAAGTTAAATCAAAATACTCAAATTGGTTGAAGTAGATAAGGCAGACCTCATTTATTGTCAACTGATTAAGTGAATTCAAAAATTCATATTTCAACTTTTAGTATTTTTGTAACTATGGATCATTGCATAATAAGAGATCTTAAAGTAAAACTGCAATATGCTTATATCAGTACATATAACAAAGTTATTGAACCAAGACTGTAAGAATACCTATATTTTTTACCTTTTCAAGTCAAACTGCTTGTTTGATATATTATGGTTATATATGTATAAACATATTGCTCTGGGTACAACTCGGTGTGTAACTATAAATGTGCATTTAATGCTAACTAAGATAATGAAGTTATTTACATTTAAAGTAATAAAAAATAAAAATAAATGAAAAAATCACGTCATTGCGGGTATCATAATATATCTAATGAAATTTGTCAAAAGATAAACCGAAAATTGCTAGACCGCTTATCATGAATATTCCAACAGATACATGCATGTATTTTAAATAAAAGAAAACAAAACTATCTAATATATGTATAGGTGTCCAAGTAATTAATAATCCCTAAATGCATCGCTAACAATCAATTTAAAAAACAAAAAAAAAAGATTATATACTTTAACATATACATAACTTTCAAGGATTCAAACTCGCGAGGTAAAGAATATAGAATGGCGAAAGACGCGGTCTAACAAGTTTTGATTCGCGAATTCATGGAATCTGGAACGAATTAGAAAGACGGAATTACGACGGAATACACTATACTCGCGGTGGCGGCGGAGGTGCCGCGCCGGAGAAGCCATCAGAAGCGAGCGTGACGTCATCCGCGCGAGAGAGAGATCATTCGCGGGTCGGCCATTTTGTGAGTGTGTGAGCAGCACAATATCCAGGATATTTGTGTGTCGTGCGACGTCGAGAGAGACAGAGAGCCAAGAGTACGTTTGGCCGTGCCTATCGAGACGAGTCGGGCTAATGCGAGTATCGTCGGGACTGAGAATTGAGAGGCCAGAGAAGAAGACCCCCGGGAGTCGTCAGACGTGCCAGTAGTAGAGTGCGTGACGAGGAGACCGTCAGGAAGAGAAGAGAGTTTAAGTACAGAGTGTGCGAGGATAGAGTGGGGCAAAGCTGCTGGCAAATGCCAAGGAACCGGAGCAAAAGCGGATGATTTAGTCGAGGACAGACGGGCTGACTGCCGGCACTCCTTTTGTTACATGCGCTGAGCGATCGTTAAAAACGCGTTCAAAATCGTTGCGCAAATCACAACGATGGAGGAGAAGGCGTCCCTCAAGGAACTCGACCAGTGGATAGAACAGTTGAATGATTGCAAACAACTGACTGAGAGTCAAGTCAAGACCCTTTGCGACAAGGTAAGTCACGGCGCGCTGCCCTCGCAAACTTGATATCCCCGATGATGCCGCCGACACGACTCCGAATTCATTCTGACTAGTATATCTATATAAACATCGTATCACTCAGCCCATATCTGCAGCCGGCGGTCTGCTCAATTTTCTTTTGCTCTTAAAGTCGCAAGTCGCACTCCGTTCCCCTCTCGCTGTCTCTCTCTCTCTCATTCTATATCTCCCTCTCTCTCCTTCTCGCGCGCGCACTTTGCGACTTGGCGAAAAAATGGGTGGACTATGCGCTATTCCTTCGCCTACCTTATGTACACACGTACATACACACGCACACCCACTATCTTGCAATCGTTTATTGATAGACGAGATTCAATACTAGTCAATCAAGTCTTATCTGCAACAGGTGCATATTTCCCCCGACTGTTTGACTAATAATTGACTCATCAGACTGAATTAGTAATAATTCTGACGTTGCATGCTTCTTTCTTAGGCAAAGGAAATCCTAGCTAAGGAGTCCAATGTGCAGGAGGTGAAATGTCCCGTAACAGTCTGTGGCGATGTTCACGGACAGTTCCATGATCTCATGGAACTGTTCCGAATAGGTGGAAAATCTCCAGATACAAACTACTTGTTTATGGGTGACTATGTCGATCGTGGTTACTATTCTGTTGAGACTGTAACACTTCTTGTAGCTTTAAAAGTGAGTCACACATTTTCTTAGCTTAAAGAAAGGTAATCTTCTGCGCTGTTCTAAGCCTATGCTTCTCAACAGGTCAGGTACAGGGAAAGAATAACCATCTTGAGAGGTAACCACGAGTCTAGACAAATTACACAAGTTTATGGATTTTATGACGAGTGTCTTCGTAAATACGGCAATGCCAATGTTTGGAAATTTTTCACCGATCTATTTGACTACCTGCCTCTCACTGCACTTGTGGATGGTCAGATCTTCTGTTTGCATGGAGGACTTTCTCCTTCCATTGATACATTAGATCATATTCGTGCATTAGATCGTTTGCAGGAGGTACCACATGAAGTAAGTAGACACTTGTATACTTGATATTATATACATTTATCATCCTAATAACTTTGCCATACCATTGAGATCTAATTAATTATGATCTATTAGGGTCCCATGTGCGATCTTCTATGGTCAGATCCTGATGACAGAGGAGGGTGGGGTATTTCTCCTAGAGGAGCTGGCTACACCTTTGGCCAAGACATTTCAGAAACGTTCAATCATTCTAATGGTCTGACACTTGTATCAAGAGCCCATCAGCTGGTCATGGAAGGTTATAACTGGTAATGTTATAATCATTGTAAATTCACATGAGCAAAAAAAAAATGCATTTTTATACTTGAATTATTTATCAACAATGATTTTTACAGGTGTCACGATCGCAATGTCGTGACTATATTCTCAGCCCCAAATTATTGCTACCGCTGTGGTAATCAAGCTGCAATCATGGAACTAGATGATGCTTTGAAATATTCATTGTAAGTGTCATATAGATAAGATAAACAAACATCTTGAGCAAAACTGCAATGTATATTTTATGCAATACTTGCCATTTTTAATTACAGCCTTCAGTTCGATCCAGCACCAAGACGTGGAGAACCACATGTCACCAGACGAACACCAGATTATTTCCTGTAAGATGCCAATCCTTGAGGAAGCAGATGTTAAGGTAGGGGAATGGATTGATGCTGGCTTTATAGAGATGCCACAGAACATAACCTATAATAGAACATCGTTATGAGTGTAAGGCCCCGAGCTACCCTTACACGCCATATATAGTCTCAAGTATTATATAATGGCTCGCGTTATGGTGTCTCCTAGAGAGACTAATTGCGCGCTCGCGTATTTGTGCGTAAGTACACCATACACGTAGATTCAACAACACTTGTACACATTAAGAAAAAAAAAACAATAATGTACACATGTACTGAGTTAATTCACCTAAAAGCATTGAGTTTGACGATTTTCATTGTATGGCTTATATTTTCATTAAAGAATACAATCATGAAAACGACAGGTAAATGCGGTCGTTATTATGGAAGGCTTAAAAAAAAGATGAAAATGTTCTAATATCCTAAATGAATGTTAACTTATTGAGAGACAAAGAAAAGTTTCCTGAACAGATATGCATCTTTTTCCTAATTGTACTGCGAAAGTGACTATTGTCGTTGATGATTACGAAATAAGTACTAAAATGAAAATTATTGTATTTAAAATAACTCGCGTTCTAACAGGTATGGAAGGGGCGTTAAATATTTCTCCAAACAAGAGCACGTGAAGCATAAAAAAAGGTAGGAGGGTTGGTGTAATTGTGACTTAAGTCCCATGCTTTTACCAATGCTCACTATTGCATTTGAAATTTCGAGTCAAATAAGTTTGTATTAATTATTGCTTTTATCTCACAATTGTCAAACACAGTGTTCTTAGAGCTTGCAAGGGGTTTTAGCCAGAGTATTGAATGAAAGATTTGAGATGTTTTAAATCGGATTCACATGGATGGACCATACATTTTCTCTATTCGAATTTATTTTGATATTTTTACCTATGTCAAAACACAAATTGATCAATCAAATTCATTTGTAAATTAAGGAGTTTTTATACTTGTCTCTCTTTCTCTCTTCTGAAAGGAGAAAATAAAGGACAAATTTAATGGAACAATACATACACATAAAATATGGATTTCTTTATATATTTATTACGAGCTTCTGTTTTATGTATAAGTGCGCACTCTTGGCATTTACTGTGTCTATTTTTTATTGTGTAGGATTTTTTTTGTCTACTTCAAATTCTTGAATGTATTGATCGCCGAAATAAACTAGAGAAATATACGTCATAACACTTTTACATCAATCCTAGGTAAAACGATTTTTCGATATAAAGGCGCACTTGATCCATAAAATCATAGACATTTCTACCGAAAGTTGATTGTTCATAATGATATTGATGAACTTTTTACTGATTCGAAAATCAACATGCAATTTGTCTTGAACAAAAAATATATACTTAATTCAAGCGAAAATAATCTTGAGTTATTGTGTCAAATCATAAAAATCATTGTATATTGATGCGATCGACAGTTTTTGTGCGATAAATGCGATTTAAAATGAATAAAATAAATCTACAGAATTGAAAGAGACCTGCAAATGTATTCTTAGAGTTAAGCAAGCAAATTAAATAGTAAAAGTATTGAAATAATAACGATAGTGCTCCTAGAGTGGTGGCTTTCTTAAAACACATAAAGTAATGAAGTGCCGAGGCGAACGCAAACGACCAGACGAAAAAATAACAAATGTTTAGTACCACATGTAGTAGCAATTTGTCAAGACTGTGAATCGTCAAAATTCAATTGTATCTATGAAATAATTTTCTAATCAAGTGTCAACTCTAAACCTATCAAACATGTGTGCTATCAAACATCACATTTTTTTATTTATTGTGTACTTGCTTTTTAAAAAAGTTGGATGGATTTATACAGAAACATAAAAAATATCGTTCCTTTGACTTGAATTTTTACTTTTTTAAAAATCATCAGCGTACTTATTTGTTTTTATAGAGTCATTTTAAGGTAAGGCTTTTACAAAATAACATAATAAATCTGTATGAAGTCTATAATAATAAAACGTAAACTAAATTTAACATAAAAGAATCATTTTTTATGGGATTCAAAGATTTCTGTGTATTTCTGTTTGACTTTTTATATAACTTACAATTATGGGGAAGAAGGAACAAGTTCATTTAAAAGCTCTTGTAAGAAGGAAGCTATGTTTAAAATCATCATATAGTATTAATGATAACAATCAAGCGAGTTTAGTAGCAGTACGACATTATAATAAATAAAATAGTAGGCACTTAGAAGTTGTATAGCTAATTTTGTATTTGCTCCATATTTATTATAATCACGATTATACTTTATATGAAAACGAGCTAAAAAAAGTTGTGGAACATCCAAAAAGAATGGACAAAATTGTACAATGTAAGGTATTGATATATAGCATGCTCATTATTTAATGATATAACTCCATTTTTATTTGGCCATTGTCACAAATCAGAGGTTTGTTACTGATGAATCGCGTTGTAGCGAGAAAAAGTGAAACCTTATACCTTCTTTTGTAAAAGAAGACAAAGAGGAAGAGACATACAGTACGCGAGATTTTTGGATTATTAGCGGGCAAGTTGACTCTAATAAACGCACGCCAATACATTTTTCGCATTTTTTGAATCTCGGTTTAGAGTGACTATCACTAAATCTAAAAGTATCGCTATTAAAAAACAAGGAAGCAACTCGAATTATAGAATCAAGTCCAAGCACCGACAATAAAAGCGACATTTTCGATTAATATCATCTTTTTAAAGACATTCTTATTCATAACCGTCTAAATAAATGTATGATCAAAGTAGAATGTCATTAACTTTTTATAAAACAAACCATGTACTCTAGTGCGACGATATTATTGTAATTATTATCATTTTAAATTAAAAAATTTCCTATTAAGTTAACTGCTTTTTTTAAGAAGTGACAGCGACCTTGAGAAGAATGTTGGCGTTCGTAAAATTTAGTCGATGTGCGATAGAGGTAGTCAACTTGCACGTGCTATCTTTACCACGCGTTTTTTTTTTTCGCTATAATTATGTACGTTTTGCACTTAGCCATATACCTACTTAACGGCAAAGAAAAAATCAGAAAAAGGCACAGTACAGTTGAGAAATTCTGCTGCTAAACCCATTATTGTGTCATTATGTCATGAGAAGAGGAAACAAATTGAACCAAGTAATTTCATGCGAGTGTTGGTCCCTCATTTTTGATTAATTCTTTTCATTTACAAACATCTATCAGATTATTGACAAAAAAAAAGAAAATAAATAAACAAAATAAAATCAGAAAAGAATATGATGTATTGTGTAAAATTTTCCTTTTATTTTCTTACTGCATATTTTTTACACGAAGAATCCATTATTGTCATTTGTTGTATGACATTTAGTTGTGCTTATAAAAACGTTTATACATAAACTTTCATTTATCTAATATAAAGCATTTCTGAAAATTTATGAAACACTAAGATTGACAAATTTTCATATACTTTTACAGGTACTCTTGACAAACATATTTCTTAATCTTATACAGCATAAAAACAAAATTGATTTCTAACAGTATTTTTTGTGTACACCTTTTTAAATTCATTTGTTCTATATTTACAAAAATATTTATTTCATTTGATTGAAATCTTACTAGCAAGCTTTTTATACATATCAATACAAAAATCTACCTGAGATTGGTAACCTTTACAGTTTAAAATTAATTTTATGATTACAACTCAGTACTTGGTTATTATGCTCTTTTGTAAGATAACAAGTATACATTACCTATTAAAATTGACTAATTAATTATAATATTAGTCATCTTGTACGAAAAAAAAAAACAAAAAAACAAAACAAAACAACTTGTTTATATAACAAAATAAATAAATACAATAAAACTATGTTGATATTTTGAGTCCTGTATCTAAATTGAGTAGTTGTTTCATCACTTCGTAAGTTGCAAAACTCATAGCTACCATTGGAATAGCACGTAAGTAATTTATACTCATTCCACGATAAAGTCCTTTAACTATACCATTTTCTTGATATGTCATCCTTAATGTGGAAACCATACCAGTACTGAAAGAAATATCAAAATAAAAAATTGGCATTTGTTATGAAGAGTGTATTCTAGTACTAGAGTGTAATACTAAATATTACAACACTTTTACCCAAATTTATGTGTGTCTGGATTCATCATTGCCAGTTGCATGCGTCTTCTAGTAACATCTAATGGATACGAGAAGCTTTGTGCCACTGCTCCAGCAACACCCCCACACAATAATTTGCCAGGAATTGTTAAAACTAATCCACCTGAGGAGAGAAAGCAGTTGATTAATAAATGCTGAAAATATTGCCCAAGAATCAGATTGTTGAGCAACTTATAAATAATTTTCTCACCGGTATTTTTTTCACATTTGTTACATAATACAGTGGGAAAATACTTCATGCAGAGATATTTGAATTTCTCAAACGAGTAGAAAGAAAATCCAGCATAGGGTATCATGCCGCAAACAGTTGGGATGAATCCTCTGTATAATGCCCTGAAACCACCTTCCTAAAATAAAAATAACAGCAATAAAATATTGTTTGGCAAACAAAGTTATAGTGGAGAATAGGTAAGTAAATAGGCTTTAACACAAACATCTTTAAATATGGAAACTGCTGTATGAATAATGCCTGTGTAAATATGTTCACCAGTCACTTGAAAAGCAAGTCGGGCTCGAATTGTATCTAATGGATATGTAAGCGCAACAGCTGTGACTCCTGCGCACGAACCAGCTATGAATTTGTCTGCTTGCGTCCGATTGCCCAGTAGATTACCTAAGTACTGTGAAATTTCAGATAGAGATGAGCAATACAATCAAAGGTCAAAGTGTGTCAGAGATAAGAAAATGATTACCTTTTTATAGATCTCAAATGCAGTAAATTGAGTGGCTGCATATGGAAATATCCTGACCATTTGAGCAAAGTTTCCCTTGTACAGCGCAAAGAAATGCTCACGGTGGATGATTTCTCTGAGACCGGAAAAAACTCCTAAAATTAAAGCACAAAAGGATAAAGAATGTTAAGCATTCGATGCAATAGAACCCTGTACCTAAATGTTTGTAATGATTGCTGTGAGCCTGCAGGAGAATCTTTATCCTGTCCAGCGGAGCAACTGTTGTTTTGGAGCACATTCCAGCAATGCCTATAAGAACAATATTCATAGATGACGCAAACGACGATGAAATTCGCCAAAAGATAAGGGTGAGAGAAAAAGAAGAATCGTACCACCGGCGAGGAAACTCTTGAAAATAAACTCGAGATTTTTCTCGGTTTGAACGCTGAACGTCGACGACGACATAGTTTCACTTTTCGCGCGGCCACGGCTCCCACAAGAATGTTGTTCGTGGTTCGCTGCTGCTGCGGTGTCGACGTCCCGGCGGCGGCAACGTTTAGAAAGCAAAAATGCCGCCGCCGCGGCGCATCAAGCATCGACGTACGGAAGACTGCTGCAGCATATATAGGAATACCCAAGTAAGTATGTATACGTAGTGATGGTGATGGTAGTAGTAAAGTGAAGAAGAGAGGGAAGCGCGGAATGAGAGCCGCGCAACAATCCTGTGCAGGAATGAGAGAGAGTCAGTGACCTTGACTGACACTCCCGTAAGGTGCGCGCACGAGAGAGCAGGACCTATGGAGAGGAGAGAACGGTTTCCCATATACACGCGTGGCTTCGCTCGACCTCACTACGTCGTGTCTTCTCTCGCTACACTATACGCTGATGCGCCGTCTTGCGCGCCAGCATAACTTGCTTACTGATGCCGGTGGATAAGTGGGAGAGAGAGTGAGAGCGTGCGCGCGCGCCGAGAAATGAAATTTGGGTTATACTTCCGTTAAGCAATATACTTATATACCTAAATAATGTACATAATATGTACCTGCACTTGGCACATGACTGTATTATGGCGGTGTCTCTCTCTCTCAAAACATCATGACTGTCAAAAATGTCTCAGCTGTTCTGAAATTCTTAAGCTTATATCTATACGGTGTGCGTATAATAATACGAGAGCTTTAAATGATTGTATTTTAAGAATTACTATTTTATTTTCAGAATTTCTACAATTCGCTCCTTGTTACAATAGTCTTTATGGATGTGCTTGAATTTCAACTGATTTGCATAATACTTTTCGACTAAGAATTTTATTCTCTCGGGATGAGTGGAATCCACTTCTAGTATCAGATATCCTCCAACGTTCAGAGCTTCGGATGCGTAGCTAAGAATCGGCTCGATCCACATTAAACCATCATCCCCTCCATCCAAAGCTCTAATATCTTCGTACCTGAGGCGCAACGACCCAATAACACAATTAATTTCATAGTCTCGCAATGCATTTTACATTTCTTTATAGCCGCTCATTTGTAAATAAACTTACAATTTTATTTCCGGCTGCAGCCCGAACACGCTCTTGGTTGGTATGTAAGGTGGATTACTGACGATAAAGTCGAATTTTCTTTTACTGAAATCGACTTCATCTTTATTCGTTCCGTAGCCTCTTTTTACCTCGATTTTCCCATCCTTCTGTATGGCTGCATTCAGAACCGTTAAACATCGCATATCCAGATCTACATTTTTTGCGTTCCGAATAGTGAGTTCGCACGCTCTTGGATTTATGTCAATTGCAACAATATTCACCTGCAAACAATAACCTTTTATTTTAAAATAACATTGCACACGCGATATGTGTCGGGCAGTTGACATAATAATTATAATATTTTTCTGTCTGTTAAAAAGAAAAATACTATATAGCGGCGCAAGTTGATTGAACATTTCAGGGAAAAATGAAAAAAAAAATTCAAATGAGTTATGAAAGAATTATATTTATGATAATTATACATGCACATATTTTTTCATATACTTACGTTTTGACTCGAGTGCAATACCGACAAACTAATGGCACCAGAACCGCATCCAATTTCTAAAATATTGTTTTCCTTATCGGCAGAACCTGATATTCTTGTCAATAAAAAATCAACCAAAATTTCAGTCTCCGGACGGGGTATAAAAATAGGAGGTTCCATCATCAACGTCAGTTCTCGGAAATCCCATTCGCCGATTATATATTGTACCGGCATTCTGAAAAAAAAAATGATTTGAATAATTTATTCTATCGCTATTATATAACGGTTTATTTTTTAATTAAAAAAATACAATAACCTTGATAATCGACATTCGCATAGTAGCTCTAATTTTTCTAACTGCTCTTTATCGAGTACTTTTTCGTGGTGATTGATCAAGTCCGTTATCTGCATTTTAAATTCAATATCAGCACGGCGATAATTTATTTAAATCGCTTCGTTATACATTTATTAATCTAAGTGAAATTAATGAAACATATTTCGATTGTTTGTATTTAATTAGGCGATAAAATTATAAAGCTGAAGACGCGCGTAATTTGAGAGGTATGTATAATATAATATTAAATGATGATGATTATTATAGTGCGATTTATTTTTATGCCAAATAAAAATACATAGAATCGCTGTACTATAGATGCAGAAAAATTTGATAGAGAGAAAGTCATCTTTATAATAATCAATCATAATTAATTTAAATTGTCGAAATTAAAGAGCGTATCTTTTTTGCAATACCTTTCTTGATCCAATCACATGGCAAACAATGTGTTCTATCGATTCAATCGGCTCAGCAATACCCTCCTGCAGAAATCGCTCTTGCCAATGCTTGACTACATAAGCAATTGTGTCTTTCTTGTTTTTATCGTCACAATTATTACACATGAACACAACGGGTATCTTCAACGGCGATTTTTTCCCTAATTCATTATTGCTAGATATTTTTGTAAATGATATCGTACGTCTCATGGACCTTAACAAATTTATACATTTTTTTGAAATAAGCCGGGTCATATTTACAGCTTTATTTATACTTTGCGTTATAATTAATTAAAATGTAATCATTTAGTCTTCGTTGGTGAATTGTCAATTGTCATTATTAAGTACATACGTGTTATCTTACATGTTAGCAGAGCTACGATTGTGTCATTTCCGTGACTGCACAAATAGCATAGCATGCACATATATATGAGTAATTCAATCAAGTTGATTTAATGAAATACCTACAGATTCTATAACCTTAAAATCCTACAATACTAAGTATATGGCAGTGTTTGGCACATGTTGGCAGGAATACAGTGCTTCACTTAGGACTTAGGACTGCATCTACAACTCTACGAGTATCTAATGTATAAGAGACTATGAGAGCGACTCCTAACGGAATTCACTACAACTTACAAGCAGTATATAGTCAAAAACTAAAATCTTATGATGCATCACTTGCATCAGAATGGATGGATGCGTTTCTGTGCGTTCTAACCTCCACAATTATCAAAACAAAACAGTATAAAACGAATTTGGTGATGGGACGGATAAGTGTGCAAGAAGACAGAAAAACTGTCCAGCTTCAGAATTGAATAACAGCTTCAAGATTCTTATCTTCAATCAGAGTTCAGCATAAGTAGCTTACAACAACATTGGCAGAACATTGAAAATAATGACTTTAGGAAAGGAGATGAAAAAAGTTTAACATACTTAGAGGTATGTTCATTACATTTTTTTTTTGTGTCTTGAAATTTTATCTACAGTTTTTCTAAATAATTACATTTTTTTAGAGCCAAATCTCAAGGTGACCAAAAGAAAAGTTAAAATAAAAATAACTTGAGAAGGAATTATGGAGATGAATAATCGCACATAAGTAATTTAAATAAATATATATAAACAAGTATATTTTTGATTTATTTAAGTCAGTTTATTGAAAAGTATTAAAAAGATGGCAGAGACAAACAATAGTGACAATGATGAGAAAAAAGAAAGGACTGCTTGCAGTTGTAACAAAGAATCAATAATGCAAAATCCAAAAAAGGAAGTGCCTATTGAAACAGAACTCAAATCTAATTTACAAACACCACTAATGCTCTCTTTAATATCAAGCTTTAAGCAGCATTCTATTCATGATGATTTTAGTCCTACAGCTAGTGGAATTATGTCTTTAACAAGTGAAATTTCAAAGTCTTCCAGTAGATTATTAGCTTCTCAAAATAGTATTACTAATCAAAGCATTCAGCAAAAACCTCAATATAATGAACATATTCCTATAAAACAGAACCAATCACAAGCCAAGATTCAAATACTCGATGAAATTTCATTTCAATATGATTCAGCTTTCAAGAAACCTCACTTTATGAAGCACAGTGTATTTGAAGATGATATAGCTGTTTTTAAAGATGAATCTTCACCCATTGTACTTTCAACAGCAGCTAGTAGTCTAAGTTCATTGACCATTGATGATGACGAATATAGTGAAAACATATCACCAAATAAGGCTGGATTGATGAAGAAAAAATGCAACCCAACAAATGTATTACATATGCAAAAGTCACATGTTCAAGAAAACTGGGATCAGAACTCAGTTGAAAATACACACATGCCATCTCAAAATTCTTCAAATATTCAAACAGCACAGCTGTGCAACAATCAACATAGATTTCTAGTACATCCTGCAGAAAACAAAATAGTTAATGAACAATCAAATAAGTCCACTCATACATTATCTTACGATCAGCAATCTTCTTGGGAATCACAAAAATGCATGAGATATCCAGAACAATTTTCAAATGATATTAGAAAGTCTAATATGAATTTATCATTGAATCAATACTACAATGATAAGCAAAGATCTCATACTGATGCTGAAAGCTGTAGAGAACAATCTTTATTTAGAACAAACTCTACATTACGGAGTCAACAGATGACTGATTTAAATAAACAAGATGATAGATTAACGGAAGATGAAGAATATTTTGAAGATGAAGAAGGTCCTGATCCTCGTAGACCAGTTAAACAAGTCTATCACCATAATGATGAAGTTGCTCTTAATGTCTATGAAGAGGAATTACTCGATCAATGCATACGAAAAGGAATGGCAAAAGTAACAAAACGTAATATCAATGACATTAAACCATTTTCCTGGGATTTAAACCGTATTTGTTTGACCACCAGAGCCATGATCAAACCTACTGATGAAGAACTGCTGAAGGAAAAGAAAGAGGAACGTATAAAACGACGTCTTTCATATAAAGGATTAACAAGGCTTTTATCTAATTCTCGAGGCAAATAGATTTATATTTGACTGTGTAGTTCCTATATATAAATTGTATAATGCCATACGTGCCTTCTCTATAGTCTAAGAGTGGTATGAAATATATCATCATAATAATATGTTGATTATTTTTTATACATTATCTGTGTATGCATAAGAGTTTCAAGTATGTACTATGATACAACACAAGACTATTGTGTTACTTTTTTATATTTTTGTATAAACAACATAATTGTGAATCCAGAAAATATAAGTCATTTAACAATATTGTTGTTTTTTTATTACTTATCATACACAAATATCAATATTGCAATCACTTTTTCAATAATTGTTTCAGTCTCATACTCATATAAAATGGTTTCTCTACAGAGCCATCATTGCATTCAGAATCTTCAAGGAAGCAAAGGAAAAGCGTGTCTACTGCTGCTCTATGTACTTTGAAGAAAACGCTTGTTATTAAGTAGGATCCCAAAAACGCCATCACCACTGGAACTTTCAAATCATTAACAATACCAGGTTCTGTATTGCTATAATATCCCAAAGTCAAACCAACAGTAATAACTACTATGAAGTAATTTGCAATTCTGAGCAGCCAGTCAGTGACCTATTAAAAATCATACAAACTTATTATAAAAACTTTCAATTTTTTATTTAATATATAATTGTTGCATACTTACATTAGTAATAACAACAACTCGAACTATATTTCTAGTTATAAGTTTAAATGCATTTCTTGCAGATGAGCAGAAGTTTTTTCCATGAATTGCACACATGATGTATGCATTTCGATTAATGTATTGTAGGAAGCTCATAATAACATCAGCAAATGCTCTAATACATAGCAATGGTTGATTAGGTAACACATTAGATTCGCTAGTAAATGGTTTTGTAAGAACGCGAATAATATCACTAATCCACATTATAAGTGAACCAAAAGCCAAAGTACCTATGTGATACCTGAAATAATACAGAAATGTTTACTTTATATCCCATATCTTAGGAGAATTAAACAAATTAGAAGCATGACATACCTCAATGAAATCCAAGTACTTTTCATAAGAGTAAAGGTTGGAACATTGTGCTTGTTAAAGGTCCAATACCATGTTGCAAATGCTGCAGCAAGACTCATTTGTTCGAACGCCGAAACGAAAAATGAAAACCATAAAAATGCAATAAAATTGATTATGTGATAAATGTAAATTCGATCGGGTATAGTGACAGAAGTTAAGTAACAGCCTGCTGACACACATTGACCACCATTTACATCGCGACATTCTGATTTGAATATCTCTGGATCACAAGTAGCATTGTTGGTATAATTTAATGTTGGCGGACAGACGCATGTATTGGGTACCATTTCTTGAACATGGACTTGATAATTTGGTTTTGTCATTGTCCACAAATAAAGCAGTACTAATGCAGTAGCAGCCACAACAACTACATGGAGTATCCATGTGGCAAAAGGGAAGAGTAAACTTGACCATATGCATGCTACAGCTCTGTGAAAAATTCATTATATCACACCTGCATTTTTAAGAAAATGAATACAATATAATTATGAAACAAGTAACCATGACTTACTTGCTTGCTTCTTTAATCAATTGACAGGCCAAAGTAATTTTTTTTCGCAAGAAAATCGTTGATAAAACAACAACGATCAGTGAAATTATGCCAGCTACAAGAGCATATAGCCACTCTGAAGACTCTTGTATAGAATACTGGACCGACGATTCGTAAATTAAATAAATTAAGAAAGCGCAAATTATAAAAATCGTAGCATAAACAAATGGTTTAGCTAGCCATCTCAATAAAATTACATATAAAAAGGCTGATACTGCACTCAGAGCAATAAATCCAAGAACTGGATATCTAAAAATAGCATAATTAATGTAAGCAAGCATAGATATATGTATATTATTTCATTAATCAATTAATTAAAAAAGTACTAGCATACCCTGTAGCAATAACGTCGTGATATATATCCTCTAAATTTTTTTCGAAATTCGCTAGCTGGAGAACTATGTTTGTTGCATTGTTCAGCTGATCATTCGTAATTGTAGAATTAAATTCAATGGGTATTGGAGTTTCAGGAATACATCGTTTGATTATCGGTTTACTTTTGAGGTACCACTTTGCACATTTTCCTTGCGCAACGTAGTAATCCAGTGTGCTCCAATCCTTTATAAGATCAATATTGATGTCGACTTGACAAATCAATTTATTTTTTATATCTGCTGGTAGGACAGTAGCATCGCTATTACTTTGGTACACAAAGTTACTGTCAGGGCATTTCGTTTGGCAAACTTGCGTCGTATCACATTTATTATTAATACACTTGGTTAAGTCGAAGAATACAAGATAAGGCTTGTCTTGTACGTCTAAGTCGATGCCGCATTTACGCCCTTCACTGTCGGTCGGTACGATTAGCTTTTGTATATTTCCAGTTGAAATTGCTAAACAAATTGGTAAATGTGTGAAAATGTTTGATAAAGTATAGTGCGAATAAATGAATAATTTTTGTATTAAAATAGAATGATTTTTAAACGCTTTATAGAACAAGAACGCGCTGAACAAAGAAAACAACTATACTCACTATGAATCAATATCGATATCCAAACGACTACAAAAGCAGAGAATCCAAAAAGCCAAAAACGATTGGTACACTGCCTGCTTCTTCTCAAAGGCCCTTCACTTAATGAATCATCTGGTACCAATCTTGATGTTTCTGAAAAAAACGTACCTGCAGCGCGGTTTGGAATTAGTCTTATATGTATGTAAAAATCACGTTATACATTTCAAACGATATTTATACAAAGTTTTACATATAATTACCATATGTCTCGTTGGCCGCCATTATCTCCTTGATATCTGAAAGATACGTATTACATGAAAACTATATCTATCTAATCAAAAGTTATTTTTTCATCGACGTACTTATTAATGAAAAAACAGCGCACTTGTACAGTAGCTCTATTGATGAAACCTACGCCCGACGATATATGAAATGTTATGCGTCACAGTTCTCTGTTACAGCCTGCAATAGGCTGTTATTCATATCTACGATAAGTATATAATAATAATAAGAATGATTAATCTAGAAAAGCAGTGTCTATACACATCATAATATCGTTGCAAGTTTGCAACGAAAGACGCAATAACACAACAAGCAAAGCACGAATGAAATTCTTATATATATACATATATGTATATATCTATTCACCTCACATAATAGTGTTCCAGCGCCTTAATCGCGTTTTATAATGAAAATGTTAAGTATCGCCTTGGTCGAGAAGCAAATAATTGCACTGTTCTCGTCAGCTCAGAAAAAACGCTTCTCCGCAGTAAATAATATCAACTCACGCACAGAATCATATGACACCAACATATACTGCTCTTCTTGTGTAGCTAGGTACCTGTATATAATAAAGCTGCGCTGCAGCTGCAACGACTGATTTTTATGCGCATATACACCGGTTGTTACCGTCAGTCCGCCACTGCAGTTCCATCTTAGCGGCAATTGATAAAGTCTGAATCTAGAATACTGACTTCGCTGTATTTCAATTTTTAAACGTAAATATAAGCGAATCATTTGATGCATATATAATACATAATAATTAAATTAGTACCGCTCTTAGTTACAAAGCTTTTGATTGATGCTACTTATACCTAAAATATTAAAATGTACTGATGGTCGATCCAACTTAAAAAAAAAAAAAAAAAAAAGTGCGCAGACTATATAATATTAATCCATTAGCTGACAATATTTAAATTATCCACGACAAATGTTTTATCTCCCATTACACGATATGACAATATCTTCATTGCAAAATAACGAATGCTTTTATGAAAATGAGAGGGTAGCTCGCAGCAAGGAATGTATATGACAGTATAATGCGCGCAAGCTATTACTTACACGACACTGTTTTTTTTTGCGGCTAGTTTTAACATTTCTAATTTATCTCTGAACAATAACATTTAATTAGAAAATTGCCTTCAGGCTATTACAGTATCTGACTTATTCATATGCTGAACTTCGATTATACAAGTTTCTTTTTTATCAGTTATTCGTCGCAAGGTGTAGAAGCGGCAGTTAGATTATCATTATAAATAAGTCATTATAGAGTATAATTATAAAAACGTTAATCTAAGATTATAGGTGGATATAAGTAGTGAGTAAAATTAAAGGAATCTCGTCGTGTCGTGACAGTATTTTCTGGAAACGTCGTGTATTATAGATATCAAGTAATTCACAAATATATTGATCGCACGTACTATCTCACGTCTTTCTTCACTTTTTGGCGAATTGAGCAAGTATATAGATATAGTTTTCAAGACAGATTCTACGCTTTCGTTCAAACCGAATTAAGGTTTCTTTAATAATAAATTGAAATAATTTTGATTGTTAACTATTACATTTATTTAAATTTATTATTAAAAAAAAACCTAGAGCTTTTTAGTTACGAAAAAATATATTAAAGTAAGAAAATTGTATTTACTTGACCACGTACGACACGAGAAAGTAAATCCTAAACGACAAAAGAAAAACTATATAATAAATCCCACCAATTATATACTTATAACCACAGCATTATCACGCATCGCATCAGGTAAAACAAAAAATCAGGCGTGAAAAGCGCCGATCGACCAAAAGATAAGTAGCAAAGCAAGAGCCTAATAAAAGATAAGGAAAAACGTATATATGGTGTGAGTCAGTATAGTACGTGGAGTAGATTAGATTAACGTAAGCGAGAATCTGTCATCAGGCGTATAATATGAACCTAAATGTAGTAACTGCTATATACGACAACTGCAAGCGTAGCGGCTATCCTGCCATACTTATTACATACATCAGTACCGCAGCACAAGCCAACGCTCCCCACGCTTTGCACACGATCCGTGCAGTGTGTTGCGGATACAGCATTACAGCCTTGGTTGCTGGCCGCAGTCTTCAACTCTTCAGTCGGCAGCTAGCTGCCTTCGAGCTCGCTCCGCCTTTGTGATACACACACCTCTCTCCGTACGTCAGGTATATACCTATACTGCAGAAAAAAAAACTTGCGTTCCTCTGAATTCACCGCGACGTTTTCCTTTTCTCCCCTCATCTCCATATATTCCCTTTTCACTTCTAACCTTCCCTTTTTTTTCTCAACCCCCCGTTGCACCTTCCATGTATATTATGTGTACGTACATCGCATCACACAGTCGTAAAGTGTAAACAAAGTGGCCGCTGCATCCGCACGAAGAGAGAAGGATCGGAACAAAGTGTCTGAGAAAAAAGTCGAGCGTGCGTGTGCGGTGTATATAAGTATATTGTGCTATACTTGCTTACGAAGAGAAGAAAGAATACAACGATGCGGCTGTGATTTTTTTTCCGTGTTATTATATATGAGAAAATTTAGAAAATTGCTGGTTTGATGCTAGCCTGCCGCCGTGGAGTGGATTTGTATCTGAAACAATGGAAGGAAAGTACGGTGAGTAATATGCCGCTGTTATTACTCTTATAC
>UCQR01073213.1:2346-13225 GCA_900474235.1 Cecidostiba semifascia
TATATACAAATTTTATGGAAGGTAAAGTAAGTAAATTTTTAAAAATAAGAAAAGTCGAGAGTACAAATAAAATAAAAATCAAAATACAACAAGGCGCATAAAAGTCGTGAATGATATAAGAATTAGTAGAACCCCTAATCATCCAAAAGATGCTAGATATAGTCCACTACGGAGCTAACGCGAATAACCTCCAGGTAACCAAACCAATTAAAAAACGTTACCTGCTATACTCATATTTTATTGATTTTTATATTTATTTATTGATATTTATTAACGTATGCATCGAACAATACAAACTGGATGAATAGTCAAAGCAATATTTTTACATTGATACTCGCTTCTGACATGTATAACAAAGTTAATGTGAAAGGTACTTACGAAAGAGCAACATCAAACTTAACTTGATTATCTTGCCACATTTTTATAAACTATTTACCGTTATGTTTACAAAATAATCATTGTTTTATTTTGTAAGTTTGAATAAGTGTGGTTCAAAGTAATCAATACAGTTGTCATACCTACTGTGGTGACAACAAAAGGAACATGAGATATGGTTTTGAATAAACCGTACAAACACTGCAAATTTATGAATTTATTTATAAAATTTATAAAATTATCAATTATTGCTGTTATATTATCAGTATAAAAATATATTTTTTTTCTTCAGTAATGTAACACACAAACAATTTTCTTTAAACAAACATTTGCTGAATAATTTAGTATTACAATATCCGAAAATTTTTAAGAAACATAAAAGTAGGCCATAAAATTTTTATAAATGATACTTTTGTTAAAACAAGCAAGTGTGAAATTACATATAATCTTATGGCACAACAGGTTTTGTTCCGATCCCTCCTGCTAATTCAAAAACAGCTACTGATACTTCTGCAGCTAATTTTTCCACGTCTTCAATACTATCACACTCAGCATAGACTCGTACAATGTCTTCAGTTCCAGAAGGTCTAAAACAAAAAGAAGTAGAATAAATGATTTCATTCTCAAAGTAAATTTAATATTGTGAAAAATTTTAGAGAATCTACCTAACAAAAGATCTTCCTTTTGGATATTTAGCAACAATTTCGTTAATTTTTTCTTGCAAGCCCTTTGGTGTAACGCATCGTCTTTCCGCGTTCGTTGTTTTAATGGCATTTCTATCTTGTACTTTGACTTTTACTTGTCTATTGGGGAGATCGCAGTAACTCTTTTCCCAGGCAACAGCATCCCATCCTTTGGCACGCAAAATAAGTTCAACTAACAGCATGTCACTAAGAGCATCTCCAACAGTCTGATTAATTACATCAATGATGTAGCTCAAAGTGTGAGCAGCTGTACGTTGATCTTCTGGTAAACTGGAATACAAAGTTTGAATTTTAGGTATACGTAATTTTTAATTAAAAGAACAGATTATTTTATATTTAAAAGTAATTGAAATAGTTACCTAGTGTTATCAGCAGCAGTACGAATTGTTTTAACAGCTGAGTCCTTGAAAACGATAGTACCATGACCATTTGCTTCAAAGTAAACTCCTATGTCAAATTCAAGAGCTTTATGGTGTAAATGCTTTACACCAGTTGATACACAAGCCACAGGAACTTTCTAATAAAAAGTACATGCATTTTAAATATTTTTACATACAAATGATAGAGTATGAATTAAAAATTCAGAGAAATTTTGTAAGTTAATAAAACTTTTAAAACTAAAAAATCTCTTTCTTCCGTGAATTATTTACATATAATTTAAAATCCTGGGATGTATTGAGAACGTTTGTTCTTCTTTTTGCCACCTTGTGTAGCTTGAGATTTGACTTTTGGTAAGAACAGCTGCTGTATAGATTCACTGTCATGTGTGATAAATATATCTGGATCATGATAAACTTCAGCCTCTTGAGTTTCAATAACAATAGGTGTGTTACTAGTGCCGGGTACAGCTGTAACTTCTTCTTGATTTTTTTCAGACATTCCAAGCCAAGAAAGAACTTTTTGATGTGGTGCTGCTGTTATTGGAACCATTGGAGTTTCTGCCAACATTTCCCAAGGAGCTAATAACTCTGGAGCAAAGATGTCAACATATGTGTTGAGCTCTGCTACTGATCTTTTCCATTTTGGATTATGATCTAATAATTCATCTGGTTCATTATTATAGGCACTAGATTTTAGTTTCTGGTTAGTGAAGCTTCTCAGCATTTCTTTAGCACTTGTTCTTTGTGTTACCACGAGTGGAGATACAATGTCATGACAGCTGTTTTTTAAAATTTCTCTTTCCCATATTTTTAACTTGTATAGAGCTTTACAATTTTCAAGAGAATAAAGATCCAATCGTTCTTGATGTCCGACTCCTTGATAGAAAACGTCATTTACAGAATTTTGGGTTAGAAGAAATACATCTCCACTTGGTGTATCTACAGTTGCCATACATCCAGTATTACACAATGATAGTCTATTTCGTAATTGTGGACTAAGACACTTTCCTTGAGAGTGCGATGCCATAAGAGTCTCTATGCAACTAGGAGGAGAGAAAGGTGTACTGCAAGATTCAGGGGGCTCTTCACTAGAGTTCCAACTGTTCAGTATTATTGCTGTTTCTCCAGGAAGTTGACTGGCAATGATTACAAATTCTTTATTTTCTCTAAAGCAAACATCAGTGAAAAGTGGGCTACTTTTAAATAAATGAGTCCATTTTTTAATAACTGTGTTATTAGGATTCCTGCTGTCTAACAGACACAAGCTGAGATTAGATCCAACATAAGAGTAGTACTCACTTTTACAACTTCCAATGTATGAAGAAAGATATTCCCAGTCTTCCAAGTTCTCTTTAGGACACATTGTTAAAGCAGGTCTTGCTATTGGAGACCTGGAGTCATAATAATGCACACAGTGCCTATCTACATATTTAATAATATTGTTATTGCATTCATCATATTTTATATAAGCCCAACTATCTTCGAAGAATCTTGTGATTGGGACTTTTCCACTTAAAATCCCTCTGAATTTAGTTGTATCCCAAATGGTTATGCTTCTATTAATATTTGTTGTACAGTATCTAGTTACATTTACTGGATCAAGATCAGCCGAAATATATAAACTTTCAGATGGTTGTTTGTCAATTTCTAACAGTTGCAATTTTTGTTTGTCCATATTGAAAATATTGTACACACAACATTCATTTTTATGTCTAGTTAAGATTCTTCCATGATTATTTACTGTAGAACAAACTACTTGAAAAGGATTTTCCTTGAGGGGTACTTTTGAAGCATTTTTGAAATCTGCTTTAAATAATGAGACATCATTCAGGGTTATTGGTAGTGCAATCAACTCTTCTGCATACGGAAAAATTAAAATGTTTCTTGTATTATATAAAATACCATTTAATGTACCACCTGTATAGTACCAATTATAAGTCCCAAAAAATCCTGGATCTGGATCACATTCCAGAATTTCTGCTGTCGCAGCCACATATTTTGGCAGTGTTGTGTAGCTGCTTTTGTTTTTATCTTTGCTTAGTGTAGTACAATGTTTTTTATATAATTCTAAATATCTGTTGACATCATCTTTTATTTTGGCTTTCAAATTAATGAGTTGCACACTTGAATCTTCTCTAATAGAATCACGTTGGACTCTACTTGGTGGCAGAAGTGGTTTTGGGAGATCACTATTATATGGAAATTCTTGAAACATTTCAGACATTGATGGTGCACTAAATTCATCATTTTGGTTCTGATTTAATTGAGTTTTGTTATGTCCGGCAATAAGGTGATGTGAACACTGAGACAGTATTGTTGATCTTAACTTTGATTTTACATGTGACTTAGCGCGGATAAGAGCTTTTGATTCCATATTTATTATCTTAAAAAAAACAATTTAGTTGTCCATTCAAAGTTCTTTAAATAACGTTCGTAAACATAACCTAAAAAATTTGTCAATCACTTTTCTTTCAATAGCTTAAGATTTTATATATTTTTTTTATTTAAATTCACTGGACGTATAAGTGTGATCACAACTAATTCGAAAATTAATGGAATAATGAAAAAACTAAAACTTGTCTTTATGATAATGTACACTATACATTGTAAAATGTGTACAGGATAACCACCTGTGTCAAACTGACTGAAGCCATGTGGTTTTATAGTTGTAAGTATTGGAAACTCCGACCCTATGTAGTTTGGAGTTTCCCCACCAAAACGCATGTTAATGGTGGGGGTGCCAACGTTCTGCACACATAGCGATATTATTAATTTGGTATCATTTTCGATATTCGATCTGTTTTCATAAATCTGACATTTATCAATTATTATTTTTCAAACATTAAAATAATATATTTAATTAGATAATTAGATTTCTAAAACCCTCAAAATTTCTCTAAATTTAAATTATAAAATTATAAAACTTATAGAAAAATAATAAATATTTATTACCAGAGTTTCAGAAATGTATGCTGTTGAGCCTCCATTTGCATAAGCAGTTTGTACTAATCCCAATTGCAACTCTAATTTACTTTTTTGAAGCAATTCCTTGAAATGAGCAGCAACCAAAGTAGCTATTCTGTCTCCATCAAGAAGATGGAATTTATTATTCTCATCTGTATAATAGTAGACAACTCTATCAGCATCCCCATCAATACTGACAGATCTTACGAAAGGCTTTAGTGGAACATTGATTGGGGGAACTTGTTGTATTTTGACGTAATCTGCTCCACACTAAAAATTTTAAATGACCAACATCAATAGAGCATTTTACAAATATTATCAATTTCTTCTATGATAAACTAATGGCAATATACCATATGATTAAGTTGTCCATTTCCATCATTATAAATTTCTATTTCAATGACATCAGACAATCGCTCTTTGAATTCTTTAATTGCAAGAGCACCAACTCCATTAGCAGCATCTATCTGCACTTTACCAATGTACTTGTCATTATCCTTCTTGTCACCAACAACTGTCTTGAAAGCTTTACAAATTTTGTCATAGTAACCGTCTACTGTAGGACTTCCATAGGCTCCATTTGTATTAGCACAGTAGACTAGGTAGTGAAGCTGAGGGGTAGTGATAACTCCAAAATCTGTAAAGTTGCCATTCATAGCTTTGACTCCTTCTACTGCTGCTTGGGATAGTGGCAAACTGCTACTTCTGGTATCTCTTCCAATAATGACTGATGAATGATTGTTTGTATCGATATTTTCTTCCCTGATAATTGCTTTTAGTGTTGAGACAACTTTGTCGTCTTCCACATTGGCAAGGTTTGTAGCAATAGTTTCCCATGATAAGTCCAACATTTCACCATTAGGATCAACAAGCTTAACTCCATTATCTGCCTCTGGATTATGACTGGCTGTTATCATCAATCCGATGGCCTTACCTTTTTTAACTTGTGAGCGTAAAACAGTCAAGAGTCCCATTCGAAACAGCACATGATCAAGAATGTCAGCCCTACAAAAAAGGTTGCAATCACAATTCATTCATTTATAAGTAAATTTACTAATTATCGAGCTAATTTTTCATTTATAAATCATGAAATATTCGTTCGAAAATGAAAAATGAAAATAAACTAGCTCAGTAAAAAAAATTCTGTATAACCTGTATACTGCAAAAAACAAAACAAATATTGACACCGAGACAATGAAAGCGCAATAATAATTGCGATAAGAACATCATCTCACGTACTTTGTTCTAAAACCTGACGTTCCATATTGGATGACACCGTCATACGCCTTATGATGATTTTTCGTCAGACTCTCGACCAGCGAGAAGTCGACCGGCGGAGGCTTGTTATCTTCGCTGGGCTGCATTATTCTTCTCAAAGCAACGATAAATCGGAAAACAGTTTGGTACTGTTTAATCAACGATGGTCTTTACCGCACTGACAGTCGCGCGCGTAATACTTGCACTCGGCCGACTGATTTCGAGCACCGGCGGCAAGCTGTTTACGTGTGGAAACGCCAATGACGGGGCCGTTCGTGATATATATAGGTATATAAGTATACATCAGCATGCGTCAGTATATATAAATCGCGATGTGTGTATATATATATATATAGATGCCAAACCCGTTAGGACTTAGGATAAGAAAGGTGCCGACAATGTGAAAGTATTTTCGGATATCATCTTGTGGTAAGAATATTTTGGAAATATTTGTTTCTGAACGAATGTGAAAAACCTGCATGTGTCTTGCAAACATAGAAAATATAATTTGTACAAGATAGTTTTTTCACCAATGAGATTACTATAAACAAAGTTAATGAAATATAATCAACAGTCAGAAATAATAATGCGCATGGTTATAATTTAGAGTACACGTGTGCATATGTATAGGTATATGCATCTAATTATACACTGACTTCAGTAAATTTTGTTTGCCTTTAATAATCATACACGCTTTTTTTATCGATTAACATATAATAAACATAAGTATTAAGTATAACTATAGTACCTAATATATATTACAATAAAAATAATTTACTCTTAATTTTACGGTATAATGAAATACGTCGCAAAATTGTATCATTTTTTACAATTTTTTTGCAAATATATCAAATATATATATGACATAACAAATACATCTAAAGTATACTCGCCATATAAGTACATAATTTTTTTTTTATAATAAATACTTTAATTTCGCATTAATTTATAATTTCGTTGACTTGTATATGCACATTCTTTTGGTATACGTAAACACGCATTTTATAGAAATCGCAGCTTTTATATCGCACGCTACCTATATATTTCGAGATCAATAGCGACGACGCGCCGGTAGAGCCGTGTCCAGATAACTGAGTATTCGGGCAGTTTCGTCAGCAAAGTCGTCAACCGATCTTCTTTTTCGGCCGATAAAGATTGGAGCCGCATTGCCATTGTTTGCGTTTCGAAAGAGCATCTGCAAATTCGAACGGAAATTCAGTCATATGATCATCATCAGTATATTGTCACAATTCGCGAGTATTTATTTTAAGTACGACTTACCATGACTAATCTAACCAAATAAACAGCGAACGTCAAAAACGAAATGGCCATGAGTGTCCCTTCTAACGAAGGAAATCCTATCCCGTCGTCGTGTTCATCGTGGTGGTCTCTCGCACCTCTGGGCGTTCGAGCAGGCGAGAGAGCGGCGCTTAACCGAGATTCTGTAGCAAAACAAATTTTCCCGCACACATTTATTTTTGTATAAACGTATAGTTATATTATTATGTATGTATAATTACCGATTTCGGTGACTAAGGTCCGCTCGAATAATTTCAAAAATCGTATTTTCCCCTTGAGAGTGGCCGGCTGCGATTGAAGTGTCTTGTGCACTCGCTTGAGAAGATCGATCGGAAGATAGTCGAGGAATCCCCCCTTGTCTGCCTCGGCTTCTTGGCTCGTCGTCGTTTGCGATGCCTTCGACGAGTCGCTCGACAGCAAAGGTACGGTGGTGGCCTCCAATGGTTCCGTTGTCGTCGTCGTAATGTCTTCGTCCGCATCGTCTTCGATCGGCGGTCGGTCGAACTGAAATCGTTCGTCGTTAATTAAATAAATTTTATTCGTCAGATGCAAAGACCTATATATTTCATAGCTGCGTTGCCTTATATAATTTTAGTCTTGCGATCACGGATTTCGGATAACGAGATCTAGTTCATCAGAGAGAAAAAAAGAAAATACCTGGGCAATATTGTCCTGTTCCTCGAAAGTTTCCACTTGGACGCCTTCGTCGGTCTCGGGCAGATGCGTCTCTTCGCCGACGATGCTACCGATGACCCGCTCAGTAGTATAGGTCGCTATCGTTCCGACGAACAAGGGCTCATTGGAGGTGGGACGTCCTCGGTTTCCGGAAAATCTGCTCACGTTGCGCAAACCGATCTCCTGAGAAAATATTGAAATAATTGCGATTGCGAACTGCTTAATTACAATGAATTGCTGAGATTTGTGTCGATCGAGGAATACGAGCTGGCGCGCGGGTTATGGTAAAAAGCTTTTATAATGGGAGTGTAAAATGGAGTGTATATGACGTATAATAAGTCACGATACTTTTCAAGATGAGTTTACAGAGTAGAACGTAGTATATATAGTCGACCTCGTTACACCGCCGCGAGAGATATTTTTAGTACCTGATGCTACTATAGCAATAAAAGTATTTTTTTTTTATATAAAAGTAATAGTACTTTAAAAAAAGTAAAATAGGCCGTATTAAATTAACTCAACGTAATTATTTTTGTTGGTTTCATTTAAAAAAATTGAAATTCATTTTACTACGTCTTCTCGCTGTATTATTGTATATATATATACTAAGGTAAATAAAAGAAAGCTCGATTTTCGGTTGTTTTCTGCAGAATCATCAATTATGCTTTGATGAAAAAAAGGCAAAAATAATATTTTTAGCGTTATAGAATGCTCTATGGAAGCAGATTGAAGTATTTCATAAAGTTGTCTGAAATGCGCCATACGAACGCCAAAATTTATTACCCTGATGATGGCCTGTATATAACAGGGTGATTCTCTCGTTATTAAGTACTATAAATAAGACAAAAATACACGTGACGAACTCTGCAAGATTTTCGTCGCAGATGATGTATTTTTGTAAAAAGGTAAGTTCGTAGGTACTCAAAGAGAACACTTTGTTCACAATCGATCGCACAAAACAAAACTACACTGCAGCTCACTTACTTGATGAAAGCTGACTTTCTGGCTGAACCGATCGCCGGGCGGTCCTGCGCCAGCATTAAAAACCCTCCTGTCACTATTATGCTGCTGCGGCTGATTGCTGGGCTTGACAGCCGGCCTGTAGACCTTATGCTGATTGGAAAACTGGGGAATTTCAACCCACTCAGGCCGAACAAAGCCGAAGAGCAAAAGCCCGAGAGCCGCGAGCCGAAGCGCGAAGCTCATCGCGCCTCTACAACTTCTTGTTCTTCAGACGCACGGAGCACTGCATGAAGATGACCGATGACATCGTCGCAGCAGCTCGGAAGCCAGACTGAGCCAGCAGACAGGATGCCATAGCTTCTAGGACACGTAGGCCGGGACTCGACAGAGCCTCATTATCCACGCCAGGGGATTACGCGGCCATTAGGATCGTGAAGCGACGACGACGACGAGAGACCCGTCGAGCTCTTGAAAATCAGCGAGCGGGACTACCTACTACTACTACTACCACTATATGTATACTGTACTTTGTGTGTATCGTATAGTTATCAATAATTATGATAGTGAACTTTTGGATTTTTCTTGACTCTTATTTCGGTGCGAATAAGACATTTTTTGTCAAGTTCTATCGCTACAAGGTGTTTGAAGAAATGAGTACTTACTTAAATCCAACTGAAACGCGACACGGTTTACATTTCAAAATTTGCCGTCCATATTAGTAAAAAAATGAGATAATTAAAAGTAAACAAATACACTTTCCATTTTTTCAAAAGCCCGCGAAAACGTCGTCGGCGTTAGAAGAAACAGCCGCGTCATATATCGTGTGGCATTATTTAATCCTCTCATCAGATAATGTGCTTTTAATGGCTAGCCTCTGCATTAAATGTGGAGCTTGCGCTCGAAAGTCTCCCGACTGGAAAGCCAGTCCGACCTTCTTTCAGAATTAAATTTTCACTCTCTACGAAATAATAATCATCCTCTGAGTAAAAACGAAATTTCTTTGATGCGTTATCGAGCGCGAGATCTACGAGCTGATGGGGATGGATCTATAATATTTCAAAAAAATCGTCACCGTCAGTCATCCAACGTTTTAGTTTTTTAATATTATAGTGCAGGTGAATCCACTTACTTTGACAGTTATTTAAAATTATTAGAGATGAATTGCTACAAATTACATTTCAAATTATCTTTCTAATTTTACTGTGTTCTACTACTATACAGAATAAGTCTACTAATTTTTTCTCAGCATCATCAATTCTGAATTAATTAAAAGAAATCCACTTACTCGCTCCGACCTTGTCCCAACAACGACAATGTTCAAAGCAGGCAGTTGAAAAAGACGAAAGTGCGCAAAAAAAAAACAGTTTTACTTAAACGCGAGGACAAAGATAAGCGTCAGTGAAAATTGGCAAAGTAAAAAACGAGGAGAGAAAAAAAAGGGGCAGCCCCAGCCGTATATCTGAAAAGTCGATCTAAAAATATCCGGCAAAGCTTGCCTACATTCTAATAACTTTCTAAAGTGTCATTAGGGCACTTGAAAGAGCATTTATCATTCGTACGCTGGCACGCCGCCAAAGCACGGCCACTCTCCTAACAATGCGCGTGTGCCATCAGAGGCGGAAGACGCGTATCACGTGCTTGACATTTTGTCACGGTACAAAAATTTTAGGAACACCGCCGCGTTTCTCTCTAAGACCAAATAGCCAGCGCGACAAGAGCAACATTTGCCGTAACTGTTGTTCGTAAATTGAGCAGCGAGCGGGCGCAGATGCCGCACATGTAGCTGCGGCATTTCACTCCAATTCAATCTCGTTGTTTATGCAAATTAAAACTCTCGCGACTGCTCGAAGAAAGTCTTTGTTAGGCTTGGCGAATTGGTTTCGATTTTTAAGGAAATCGCGCTTGCTGCTGCGATATGACTTTCACCCGCTGTTATATGTATACATTCAAATCGACGTAAATTTACGTTATTATTTTATGAATATTTCGTGAGAGCTGAAAGCGAAATAGAGCGCTATGTACCTTGTTACTGCAAAGTGATCTAGTATAAAGATTTGAAACTAAACTTACGACAATGTCGCATTCCCATTGTCAGATGTAGCAAGCCAATTAATGCAAGTTTAATTGGAATGTTAATGTGCTTTAGATCAAAGTTAAGGTACATCATTAAACTAATCTATGCAAACGCCTATGTTTTAGAACGATATGCGAAGAGAAAAATTACGAGTACAACTTGTGACAACATAGACTTTTCGAGAGTAA